>CM031242.1:155847229-156011436 GCA_018340775.1 Taxus wallichiana var. yunnanensis | reverse complement strand
ATTTGTGTCAATCTTAGTTATTAACTCTAGCCCATTGGGTTGTGGTACCAGAGATTGTAGCTTCGTAGGTATTTTTCTGTTACGGACCGTTGATGGTCATGTAAAACGAATTGATTTGTTTTTGGTGAATAAACTATCTATGAAAGGAAATCTAAACTACATTTTTGGTTTTTTCTCAATATATCAAGACAAAGCAATAAAACAAACTAATCTATGGATATAAATATTTTTTTGCTTTTCTAACTTTTTAAATAATGCATGTAATATAATAAATGATTTTAAAACAAATAACTGGTTGGATGTAGCTAGCTATACGTGCGAGATGTGGAAATCTAAATCTAAGATCTACTCTAATTCAAATAAAATCTCTCCAACCCTACCTTAGAAGTGAAGAAAAATCATGACTCTAACAGAGCTATTGTTCACCCATAACTTCCTTGGTAATATTAAAGGAAAAATTCCTATTGATTTGATCTACTTACAACTATCTAATTAATTGAAATGAATTATTTCTCTACTCTATTTGATATGTAATTGACAATTTGACAAAACAAAGAAAACAAATACACAACTCCAACTTGGAAGAGCAAGAGCTTTGGAAAATCTAGTAGTATGAGTATTTGCCCCCTCAGTTCTTTCCTTTCTTTCTCTAAGTGTTCATGTGAGTCCAAGGATTTGGGAATGCAAAGAAAAACAACAAGAGGATGACACTTGAGTGATGGCATCTTGGAGGAAATCTGGACGTAATGCAGGTAGAAGAAAGATAACACAAGAGATCTGGACTTAGCTATGCAATTCCTAGCAATATTATGGTAGCACAACAATGCAAGATACACAAAATTATCAGGCCCTTTGCTTGCATACAAGCATGGAATATATAGGAATGGAGGATGTAAGCTTACTTCATGCATAAGGATTTTAAGAGGTAGTTCCACTCATTAAATCTATTTAAAAATAGAAGGAACAAGGAGAACCAAGCAAATGAAGCTATTTTTAGCAAATTCGACTCATGGATGTGTTCAAAAAGTGAACTTAAGTGAATCGTCACATGTAATTTCTCACATGAATATTCTAGAAAAATTGATCAAGACCACCGCCCTACACAGGGGTGACAGCCAGTTTCGCCACCGCCACCGGGCGGGGCGGTAGTTTGCAAATCGCCACCTAGGTAGGGAGATAGTCCCTAGCAATCGAAGGCCAAAAAAGCATAGAAAGAAGGGGGAAGCTGAAAAAATGCAAGGAAAAGATAAGTAAGGCTATCTAGGCTACAAATATATACTATGAATGGGCTTTTGGAGCTCGAACACCTTCTTGAAAGGATTTTGAATCATCATTGGGGACTTTTATAACTATTTTCCCGCCAATGTAGCACATGTAATTTTGGGTGCATACATATTTCCCCCTCGGAGAAGCATCTTAGCCATGAAAGAGCGTAAAACATAGAGTCTGAGTATGGTGTTCTGAAATGGGGGAGTTAGAAGCTATACCTGACATGCCCGTGTGTCAAAATCTCACCGTCTAAACTCCTACTACCTACAAAAGAAAAGGAAGACTCAAGTGTAGATAGAAAAAACATCAAAAAATAAACATT
Organism: Taxus wallichiana var. yunnanensis; assembly: GCA_018340775.1. Lineage (NCBI taxonomy): Eukaryota > Viridiplantae > Streptophyta > Pinopsida > Cupressales > Taxaceae > Taxus > Taxus wallichiana. The sequence continues at coordinate 156,009,845 of CM031242.1, read as the reverse complement.
AAATTAAAATGACAAGAGGACTTACCATTTGCGTGGGGATGTAGAAATATACTTGTGCCAACGCTCTAGCCCTGTAAACACATACACTCAAAATGAAGTTAGAAATATCATATATATATCAAAACAAATTCATTTCCCAATTCATTTGTGCATTGTTGATTTGGATTATTTGATTGATTTGGAGCTCGGATTCACGGTGACCATTTTTGACAAGAATACAATTAATACGTTCATGTCAAGATCGTGAGCATGCCCCCACAAGTGGGAGATCGACCAAAAGACGTTCCCACGTTCCAGTTAGTTATTTCTTTCTTTGTCTTTTTGTACCCTAAAAGTTTAAATGTTGAAAACTTCACCTAGGGGGGAGATTTTCAAAATTTCTTGTCTTGAATAGGTCTTTGGGGGCACCCAGAGGGAATGATTTTATTTTGGTGAAAATGCTCAATTTTAACGTTTTTGGTCTTTTCGAGGGTTAAGGGAACATTTTGAAATTTGGTTTAGGACCGCCGCCCAAAGCAAGGCGGTGTGGTGCAGGAACCGCCACCCCGAACCGGTGGTGGTTCTAGACGTAATGTCAAAAATGCTTAAAACTTAACTTTATTTTTTATTTTTGAGAGTTTAAGATGTTTTTTATGAGCTTGTTGTGTGATTTTCTTTACTAACTTTCTCTTTTATCATGTTTTTGTGGATGCAAAAGGTGGATTACATATGCTGGAGTAGAGAGAGAATGTGACTCGCTCCCTAGGATTTTAGATCAGCTGACCCAAGATAAGATATATCTTTTGCAGCGGGAAGGTATTTGTGAGATAGAATGAGTACCCTATATTGCTCCTCCTAGTCACATTCTGTGACTTATTTTCTTACTCGATGTGGACCGGAACACTTTCTAGTTTATAGGTGTCGAGGGAGTGGCCATTACTTTGGAGGATGTCTACCACATTCTTGGTCTCTTGGTACTTGGTAGGAGACTAACATTGGTGACAATGGGGTCTATATCTATGATGAAATAGAAGGCCACATTCATGGGAGACACTATTGTCTCTTATGACTCAAAGAAGGGAATGAAGGTTTAGTCTATTACTACTACTCCCATTCCTATCATTCAGAGAGCCATCATGTGTATCTTGTCCTCAAGAGTGATCGGGACAAAGGAAGAGATACACTTTTGTACTATTGGGCCCCCATCATTACATAGATCAAGGCTCATGGCCATAAGTATGCTTGGGGAGTAGATATTTTGGGGACCACGTAGCTGATTTATACTGAGATTCGTGATTACATAAGGATAGTCCTTGAGCCACCCCACTTTGGTCATGAGTTGGGTCTATGAGCGCTTCATCCCGTATGGCAGAGGGGTGCATGTATTAGATCCATAGGTTATTCAGTAGCTAGATGGACATGAATGCCAATGATTCAGACCCCACATCATTCAATGGCCTCTCTGAATACGGCCGACATGACCCCCACACCCTATCAATACATGGCAAGGATATGGGGTGAAGAGACCACGATGACATGTAGCTTGTTCTTCCACGATCCAGCTAGTTGATAGAGCCGGGATATTAGAGATTAACCCCTTTGACTAGGTACCCCAAAGGTTTAGTCTTCCATACCTTCTATGCTTCCTCCAGTAACACCTATTTATAGGACCATTTAGGAGGCACGAAGAGGTCTAGAGGGGATATTGATTGGACAGTTGTTACTCCTGGTATGCCTATTGCAGTTAGGCATGTAGTTCGAGCTCGGCGAGTAGTTGGTGCTCCTCAAGCACCCTCACTTCAGATTGGGGCTCCTTCTCACGGTGGAGAGGAGGATGAGCCGATTAACTTGGACTCCACCCTAAGGAGGAGGTGTGAGATGATACAGATGGGGAGTTGGGAAGAGATGAGGATGAGGGGGTAGGACCTTTGGAGGGAGTTGAAAATGATCTTGAGTGATATGAAACTTAGGAGAACCTTAGAGCAGCTTGTGACGAGGTGAGCACACAGAGAGAGAGAGAGACTCTGGTCTCAAAGGAGACACTTGGAGGGGATGATGAGTCTGTGATGGGACAACACCATGCCTTTGGATTTGGGGAGGCTTGACATCCACCAGTAGCACATGCCACAATAGCCATTGATCCCACATGGATTCCTGGAGACCCAAGTATGTTAAAAACCCCCTTCTCTATGTTTGCTTATTGATTTTCACAGTTTCAGTTTAGCATTCTCTTCTGACTTACACTCATGATTTTATCTTAGCTCACTATCTCTTCTTTTCTTCCTTTGTAGTGTCCGCACATGAGTGGTGAGATCTCATTCATTGGGTATGTATAGATACCTTGTTGATCCCTTCGGGGAAGAACCAGACCGAGTTGACTCATCGATTCAGACAGCCCTTAGGCTGCCAATCGACATACCGATGTGTTTTCCCCCATTGGGAAGGTCACAGAGATAGTGTCTTCCCTTCGTACCATAGTGGCTAGATATGAGGAGGTGAAGTGATTATCACGGTGAGGCTACAATGAGCACTCACACCATTAATTACATTCTCAATGATGTCATAGTTGCAGCAGGATCTCTAGGTGTGGCCACGCACCATCTAAGGGATCCCACGGGGATTGACAAGCTGCTAAGCCTTTATTGCTCGATACTATTTTTTTGACATTATACGATTTTGGTATGTTTTGGGCTTGTTGTGATCATTTTTGACCATGCCTAACACATGAAAACATTGTATACAAACTTGATCCACTATGATATATATAGACTCTATTTTTGGTTCTGCATTCTATTGTATCTAAGTTGACTCTCTTTGGCTTATCGCTCATGTGCACTCTAGATATTTAGAATTTCTTCTTTTCCATGCTTTTTAGAATGTATGCAATGGGTGTGAAATGATAACAGAATGATTTCCTTTTTTAATTTCATAAAGCTGATATATGATGATGCAAACACAATGTGATTTTAAACTTATTTTCCTTTGCAATCCTTGGTACTTCATATTTATCTTGACAAAACGTGATGATATAATGATATGATGAATAGATATGCTTGCGCCACTCCTAACCCCACACAACTAGTAAGATGTGAGGGCTCAACACCAAGAGTTAGAAAGGGCACAAGCCATGTAACTTGTTGAATAACAGTGATGAGAGAAAGACAGAGGCTTGACGAACCAAATTGGGACGCTTCTGACCTTACCATACTCATGCTACCTCGTAGTTAAGAATTTGAATTGCTATGTAGTTTATCTAGACTTGGATCCATAGATGGCCACTTGGTTGACAAAATATGGTTTTAGGGTTTTGAATTCTCTTGGAATTTTGAACATCTAATTCACTTTGTTTTGACTTAAGATTTCATAGTAATTGATTTAATTGTTTATGACTTTCGGGTTTGTCACATAGACCCCTATACCTTACCCCATACTACCAAGTAAGAAGCACAGCTTATCACCATGGACAAATCATAGATGAGTAAGGAAATTTCCTTCCTTTCCTAACCCTAAGTCACTAGTAAGAGATGCAATCTCAACACCAAAGGTTGGTAGGGAAAAGAAATGTGTAAAATACAAATTTTCTGTTGATTTGCACTTGACTTACTTATTTGGGAAAAATGTTTAGAATGTTCTTATTTATAAAGAGATGTATGTGGGATAGATTTGACACCTTGAAGCTTCTAGCATATACTATGAACAAAAGACACCTATCCTAAGAAGATACCAAAAGTAGAACCAAGTATGCGAGGCATTGGTATGGCTATCTTGTAAAAATTTCATCAAGTCTTATTTGGATTGATGAGTGATATAGAAATAGTTGATGATACAATGAAGATTTGAAGAGACATGATTTGAATGTTTTACCAATATTTTAGAAGTTTATAGGAATCACTTTGAAAGAATAAGCTCCTTGATCACACTTTTTACAAAATGAATGGACAAATGAAAATGCAATGCAGATACAATAATGTACATATGAGAATGTTGATGGATTATGTGTAGTATCTCTTAGGTGAAGGGAGTTCATGGATTCACTAAAATCCTTACCTTCTACGGTACACAAGAGAAACGCACAAATTTTATAATCTTCCACCACTCAATATGGACCTAACCACCTAGGTCTTAACTTTCTTCCCTCACTTGGTCTTCTTGTCTATTTGTAGTGCCCACTTCCCATTGACACCAATCGATACTTATTTTGATACGGTTGATTACATTATGAACATTATCATTTTTTGATTTAGTATGATGTTAGAAATTGGTCATGAATTATTGTTAATCTTGATTTGGTTATGATGCATGATGATTATTGGAGACACCTCATATGTGGATGATGATATACTATTTGACATGGATGTTTTATGAATGTCGTTCGGACATCCGATTTTGGATATTATGAGTAGATATAGAAAATGGATATTATATGATGATGATATAGTTGTTGATATAAATTGTATGTGATAATGTTAAATTTCCTTGATGTTGTTGTGATTCACATATTTAGATGATTTTGTGATTTATTTATAATCATTTTGGATGTTCTGATTTGGCCACGAGGCCGAAGGAGGTATTTTTGTTTTGGAGGTTAATATCACAACAAACATCGGGGGATTGGAGACCAACCACAATGGAATTCTAGGTGAATTCGACAACGTCACCATGGCATATTGTTTTATTGTGTTGTGTTTGTTGTTGTTAGGGATTCCCATGGGGGGATCACCTTTATATGTGACCATGAGTTTTGTGTAATTATTAATTTGGTTAATTTTTATTATTTTTGTTGTATTTTATTTATAACGTGTCCCTTTCTTTTATTTAATTAAAATTGTGGTGGATTAATGTGATAAAACATATGGTTAAAAGTTAAATAAATCAAATTGGGATATGAGAAAGTAATAATGGAAGTTGTTGGATCTTTGTATTAAATATGTAAGGGATGTGTAAGAGTTGTGTAAGTCAGATTTTGGAGTATGGAACACTCCACCTCCTTGAAAATTCGAATTTATCCTTGGGGGCTATTTTTGGAGGCTTGTAGGACAAGTAGAACTTGTCCCATACCTATAAATTTAATTTACCAACCACTTATGGTTGGAGGGGTGATTTAATACTTTTATAATGCATTTTATTAATCATGTTGTAATTTTTATTACACTCTCTTACATTTTATTTAATTTGCAGTCCTTTGGGATGTGGGTTTTTGGAGTGTGCAAGTAATTTGTCATATTTTCACCCACCTCTTTATTGTGCTTTGGAGAATGAAATTTTGTCTTTTGTGTTTGAAGTTGAGGATGTGTGATGTGGAATCCTACTTGGATCCACATCATCCTCTTCTCTTTGTCTTCTATAAAATTCAAACTCTATGCTTGTTTTGGGTTGTTGAATCATTTTGTAAACTTCTTTGGGGTGCATTTTTGTTGTTTGGAGCTCTTGTGGATTATAGAGGAGATTGGAGATATTTTCATACTTGGCATTTTTGTTTTGGGACGGTGTTTTGGACATTGAAGCTTGTTGTTTGGAAACAAAAGCTACCATGGAGAGGTAGGAGTTTAACTCTTCTTTTATGTTGTTATTTTCTTGGTGTGTTGTGTTAATTGTGAATGTTGTTATGTTTTTCTTGGCTATATGGGTAGACTACCATAGGGATGGTGTAGGAGAAGGCTATGGGGAATCCATGTGGGGGGCATAAGGAATGCCGGTGGCATCATATTTTGGGGAGGGAGTTCTGGTTTGGGATCCACCATGGAAAAGAAATAGCTTTCATTTCTTACTTTATGGAGGGCATAAGGAAATCTATGGGGGCATAAGGAGGGATTTTGGGGCATAAGGATATGTATGGTGAAATTTATTGGTGGTTTATTACTTGTGGATGCCAAATTCTCATTGAGAGGCATACTTATCTTCCCGATAGAACTTTCTCCTTTAGCTTGCATGATCAATCTTGAGTTTTGTTTGAATGTTTGCAAATGCAGCTGTAAACTATTGTTTTTTTTTGGACTATGTTTTATATTGAATTATGCATGTTGAAATAATGTTGTGTGTTGTGGAAGCCTATTGTTGCCATGGATTGAATCACACCTCTTATTGTATTATGGTTTGGGCTCAAGGGTAAATGATGAAGGATGGATTCTCATTTCATTGGATGTCTTGGTTGGGTAGAGAGTGTTTCCTTCCCCACCTTTGTTTAGATTAATTTGGAAGAAAGAGAAAACTTGCATATTGTTGTTCTAGAGTAGAAGAAGACCATTTTTCCAGCCCCTTGTGAAACAAATTCATTTGTATTCCTTTCCCACTTGATGTGGATGAAATTTTAATATATATTTGTGAAGAAATGATGTTATAATTGGTTATGAAAGTGTATACTTATTCGAATTGTGAAGGATATTTATATTTTGTTCTATACATTTGAAAGAAAGAGAGTGAAATGTGTTATTTGCATTCAAACATGGAAAGATGTAAAGTTGTATAATTGAAGCCAATAAAGAATTGCAAGATCTTCTCTCATATGCATTGTTGGATTGAATTCAATGTTTCATTGTATGGAAAAAGAGATAGTTATATCTCTGTTGGAAAAGAAGAAATGTATGTGGAAATAATGTTGTATTTTGTATCTTTGGAAATGTGTAAAATGGAAGTCAGTATTTGATTTTTGATTTAGAATGGATTTTTTAAAACAACTGAATGTATTAGATTAGATTGGAAATGAAATTCCATACTTGCATGATGAAAAGTTAGATGGACCTCTTTTAATTTGATCTCCTTGTAAATTTTTAAAACTGGTAAATAACTTTAATTAAAATGTACAGTTTGGACTTGCACATAATAATAAACTTGGAAATGATATAATTTAGCATTATATGACATAGGTGAATTCAAATTGACAAATAACACTTAAGAAAATAATTTAAACATTGCAAAATCGAGCCCAATCCTCACACGGTCATTTTCCATCATTTATTGGGAAAATGTAAATTGAAATGAAACAAGTAAATTTACCTCACTAAAACATTCTAAATTCTTCCTAGATCAATTCTCCATGTTTTTTTGGCATGTTGAGTGAAGGAGGAGACCAAATTGAATAAATTTTATAAGTTAAAATTTACCAGTTGGGTGTTTAAAAGCTGCAGATCATTTTCATAAAATTGACCCCTCAAACTTTATCAAAATGTAAAATTTATGATTTCTATGTAAAGAGGGCATCAAGATATTTCTAGAAAGTCCTTTTTTTCCCAAAACTGAGCTTTATAGCAAAAGTTATGGTGGTTTTAAGTTTTCCTGCCTTGGCGGGAAAATTTGGGAAAATTTTCTCTAGCGAAAGAGCTGCGGCCTCGAAAATTCCCATTAAAATTCCTTAGAAAATTTTTAGAAAAAAATTTGTTGGGAAATATTTGGAAATTACCCCACCAGCCCGTATCCAACCGAGAGGCTATCATGTGGCAGCATGGGGGTGATAGCGAGGGTGGTGAAACCTTTGTGACCCTTCTTCCCTTTAAATTTTTGTTTGGGAAAATTTTGCATATTTTCCCCATGGCCCCGCACTCCCGCCCTCACTTTGGTGTGACCCTTCCATGGGCACATGGACCCACACTCACTATTTACCCCCTCTCCTCCCTTTCAGAAATTTCTCCAACCGACCCCACCGCCACACCCACCGTCCCTCCCTTATCTCGACATTAAATTGTGGAGTGCTACGTGTCTATACTGGACCCACGGGCGCAAGCGCTAAATGGAATTTTTCCTCCTTGAGGTGAATGTCTTAAATGGCTCTACTACCCTACCCTTCCCTCATCCTTTACACCTTGGCTTAGAGCCCGACACGTGTCCTTAGAGGACCCGCAGAGGTGCGGGAGAAATTTCAACTTTACACCCACAAAGGTAAAATTTTCCAAAATCACCCCATGACTCGCCAACCTGAAAATTCCTCTTCTTCCCCACTCAACATGTGTCCCCTTGGGGGAAAATTTTTCCCCTAAGTCTTGTCGGTCCATATCTAGAGTTTTACAAGGAGTTAGGATGACTTCTTTATATCATTGGGAAGGTAAGAAAATTTCCTATCCAATGAGAATGATTTATGGAAATTTTGAAAGTGTTAAGTGTGAGAAAAATCAAGTTGAAACTCTAAGCCTGATAGAGAGTGGGTATGGTGATATTTTACCTCCTGAGCCTAACTGAAACTTCTAACCCTAAAATTTGGGCCTTGTGATCTCTGATAATTGTTAATAAAAGAAAAGTATGCTCTAATAGATTCAACTTGTTCGGAACCCGATAGTGTCAACTTTCATCTTGCAACCTAATTGTAGACACTTTTAATCAAATAAAATTATTCCATAATTTTCCTAACTAACCCTAGGTTGTTTCTTGGGTATCAAGTGGGTTTTTAATGGGCATCACACTTGGTATCGAGAGAGGTGGTTAAAAAGCTTGGACCATTGGGCACACTAGAAAACTTGGGACGTGAGACTTAAACCTAGCACACTTTTAAATCTAGAAAACAACCAAGTTAGAAACTATATATTTTAGTAAACATGGAAATTGAATAAAACTTAGAAAAAAAAATGAACTAACTCTCACTTTGGTCTATGTAGGAGGCATAGACGGGGTGAGGGGAACTTTCACAAAGACTCAGAATTACCACCACCACCACCACCACCACCACCACCACCACTGGCGAATCGGGGTAGCAGCCATCCTACCCCGGATCTTGCAAACTCTTCATGGTGTTAATGCCACTCTACACGAGAGGGTTAGGAGGAGGACATGCAACTAGTCATGAAAGGGCCCCTTCTATTGAAGGTCAGGTATCTCCTCAACCCAGTGAGGAGCATAGAGGAGAGAAATCCCATGTGGAGTTAGCCAGAGTAGATTCACCACCTAGGGGACAAGGTGACTAAGTTTTAGAGTATAGAGAGAGGTCCCAGAGCCCTAGGCTTAGGGATGAGAACATAGAGAGACCTAGAGGCCATCAGACCATAGCTACAAATCACATCAGGGAGATCCTAAAGCTTTGGCTGTTACATTACTTAGGTGACATGGGTGGATTTTAGGTAGAGGTCTAGCTAGTGAGCTTGAGTGGTTACTTTAAGATTTGTCCTTGTTCTAGAAACACGAAAGATTGTGTTGTGATCCATCTACTAAGGGATGGAGTAGGATTATGGTGGAGGATAGAGGAGTAGAATCTCCATGTAGATTTTGAAATAGTGACCTGGGAGCTATTTGAGGAGAGATTTAGGAGCAGGCTTTTGTCATAGAGGCTCATACAGCCAAGGATCGACGAGTTCCATGACCTCTGACATGTAGTAGAGTATAAGAGTAGATTTTTGGATCTACTCCACTATGTTGAGTATATGTAGGATGAGCAGGTGCAGATTCACATGTTCATCCAAGGCCTAAATTTAGATATTGGATGTGCAGTGTAGATCCACTACCCATAAACATTATCTGAGGCTATCAAGAAGACCTATATAGTAGAGGAGACTTGGGGGAAGACCCAGGAAGGCTAGAGAGACTCGAGTCAGGAGCTGCATACAATAAATGCGGGATAGTAGATCAAGGGGGTTAGTACCTCTTCCTCATGGTGGCAAGGGTTCATCATAGTCATCCTTTAGGCCACAACAGTAAGACCTACATAGAGAGAGTTAATGCACAGAGAGGTCGGAGTATGGGGCCTCCTCCTCCTGGGGTTCCATCAAAGACACATGGTGGACCTAGAGCTCGGTTAGCGGGAGCTCGCCATCGAGACCTCAGCAATATAGATGGATTATTAGGATCCATGCCACAGAATTCTAGGGCACTGCTAGAGGTGCTTTACTCATTGGAGAGGATCAGGAGGATGTTTTGGTTGTGGAGTTACTAGACACTTTTGGAGAGACTGCCCACAAAACCATAACAACAAGGGTAAGACATAGATCTTATATTTGAATATTGGTGACATGGGACGTAGCCATAAGATTTATGTAGTGGTTGAGAACTGTCAGGTAGAGCATCAAAGCACATTCATTGAGACCATAGGTAGCATTGATGGTATTTCTACCTCTGTATTGTTTGATTTTGGTTCTTCTGATTCTTTTATTGCACCATCTCTAGTAGAGTGATGCAGGATGGTGGTAGTTAGGTAGAGTCTTAGTTGGGATGTCAAGATGGCTTCTAAAGCCAAGATATTTGTAGAATCCTTAGTTAAGGAGTGTGTAGTGGGTTTGGGACCTTTCACCATGTTGGTCATCAAAAAGCACTTCAAGAAGAACAACAGTCATGGGACAAGAAGTCCCTCCTCTTTAATGGGAGAGGTTCCCTTATTCAGAAATGAACCTATTTACACATATACAAAGCATGATTTTCTTGTGGAACTTGGATATTATGAAAGTGTTTTCTATAAGGATCATCAATCACAAAAGGACTAAGGAATGAAAATGCAAGAACGAGTAGAAAGGAACCATTCAGAATTATAGATGATAGAGTAATTCCTTCTGCATGCGAGGGTGTAGCGAATTGGAATAAGATCATTTGTATCACATTAATAAGATGAAATTTGAAAAGACACAAAGTTCGTAATTAACATCTGTAAGAATACAAAGCTTCTCAAAGCATAATACGTATAAATGATCTAATAAGATTAAATGAATAGCTTAGGAATAAAGGAAACCAGATAGACAAAGAATGAAAAATCCTTCGTATTGATTTCTTTAAGATTTATTTACACTTTTGAAATAAGCCAAGTTCTTCCTCCCAAAATGGTGAGGAGAGGCCATTATATAGTTTACAAATTAGTTACTCCTGTAACTACTTATTTTAACTAATGATTAGTTAAAGGGCTGCAAATCGCAATACCCCAATAATTACTACAAATCCGAGAGAAAGAAGGAGAAGAATCAGGATAAGAAGACAAGCGTTCAAGATTGGGAGGGACCCACTGATTTAAGGATCCACTGTCTAAATCTCTTCAACGCCTCGGCTATGTCTCTACCACGTGGGACTGATGTGTTGCTGGTGGCATCTAACTTAGCAATGAATTCTCCATGCACGTTCATTAGTTTGCTTGAGTCGGGACTGAAATGAGCTCCATGATACCGAGTAATCGTGTGTCCAGCACATTGTACTAAAATTAGGAAGCCACCGTGAATGTCAAGCCACTATCATGAATCATTTGTGCCATAGCTGAAGGGTTTGCATCTATCATCCTTGCCCAAAAATCCCCAAAATCAAGGTGGCGAACTTCACTGTCCCGATATCGGGAACAACAGACTCGAGTGGTGAAACTTGTTCCTGCCCCTGGAATTTGATCTTCATGTTGATAGTAACTTGGAGAGCAGAGCTGCAGGTTGGACTTGGGATGGAATTGCAAGGGAAATGGATACGCGCACAGAAATTTTGGTTGCAAGGGTTCGAGCAATAGATAGCATGAAAGCAGTGTGTAAAAACGCATAGGGGCAATTCATTTGAAAAGCAAGATATTCGGGTAGAGTGGGAAAAATTAGCATGAATGGCACTTGGTTCATTTGGGACATGAGGATGCGAAAGCACGAAGTATGTGGTTCGACCGATTTAGGCAATGCGGGAAAAAGACACACAAATGATTTTGGGACATGCGGGACGCAAAGTATGCGGAATACGTGAATCGACCGAATTGGGTGAAAAGGGAACAACAGTCCGGTGAACTTGGGACATGTGGGACGAAAGTACATGGAATATGTGAATTGGCCGAATCAGGTGAAAAGGGAACAATGGGTCCAGGTGAACTTGGGACATGTGGGACAAAAATGTCCGACGGGCCCGAAAAGAACGGACTTCGGGTAAACCGGTCGATCGGGGAACAAAGAGCCCAAGTGAACCTGGGACACACGGGACAAAAATGTCCAACAGCCCGAAAAATAAACAAAATGACCCAAAAAACATAGATTTTCCCAATTTCTTGACTTTTCACATTATCAGGACAACAGAAAAGACACTTAACCTCAAATTTTTAATTTTCAACTTCTTAAAAGTAGGGGAATTTTGAGTGGACAACAAATGGCTCATACGGGATGACTTGGCATAAATTCAAAGAATGAGACAAGGAAAGAATTTAGAAAAGCTTTGGGAAGTAGACCAGAACCTTATCCATTGGGCCACGAGAGTCAAAAACAAACCAATACAGAAGACAACACCGCAAACAACACACAAAAACAAGGGAAGGAAAGGAGGAAACACACTATACAGAATATACAAAGAACTTCCTAATCACCTACGAATTAAACGGCTTTGGTATTGCCCACTATAAGGAAGTGGGAGAGAAGAACCATCCATATAATCAAGGTAAAAAGAATTCTTACCAGCGAAGTGCCTGATCTTGAAAGGTCCAAGCCAAAGGGAATCAAACTTGCCATGGCTGCCACGAGGTTCATGTCTTTTATCCCACAACAAAATAGTGTCTCCAATTTTGAAATCCCTGAACCTGGCTTTCTTATCAAATAATACTTTTACTTTCTGTTGGTGAGTAGATATCCTATCAGCAACTTCCAATCTGTCCTCATTCAATTTGTGAAGATACATGATTCTCTTATCCAAAGAATCATTGAAACTGGTATCTTCAATGGCCTTCATTAAATGCAGAGCTGGAAGCTCCACTGTAACTGGCAATTGGGCCTCCACTCCGTATACTACCTGAAAAGGAGACATCCCAATGGCTCTCTTAGGTGTGATCCTATCTACCCAAAGAGCATCATAGAGTTTCTTGTGCCAGTTCCGTTGGGATTCATTGACTAATTTCCTTATTATGGCCACCAGATTTTTATTTGTTGATTCTGCCTGTCCATTTCCCTGAGGATAGTAATCTGAGGAGTGAGCTAGGGAGATGCCATATCCATAGCAAAAATCCATCATCTCAGTTGAAGAAAAGTTTGAAGCATTATCTGTCACGATCTTGTTTGGCACACCATACCTTATCAAGATGTTTTCTTTGATAAAACTGCATACTACTTCTGAAGTAGTACTCTTTACTGGAATGGCTTCTACCCATTTGGTGAAATAATCTATGGCAGTTAATACGTGGGTATGACCAGCACTAGAAGAGGGATTAAGTGTTCCAATGAAATCTAAACCCCATTGCTGAAAAGGTTCTTTGATCACAACTAGTTTCAGGGGCAAGGAGGCCAACTTGGGTCTACCCACGAAAGTCTGACAAGCCTCACATTTATCAACCCATTTTGATGCATCCTTGAACAAGGTAGGCCAGTAATATCCTACATGAAGTATTTTATGAGTAATGACGGTTGATGAGTAATGCCCTCCACATACCTGATCTTAAAAAGATGAGAGTAGCTTCTTTTGTTGTTCCTCGTCCACACATTTCAAAAACCTTCCATCTAACCCACGTTTAAACAAGGCGTTTTCCCACAACACATATTGGGTTGACCTTAGTTTAACAGATCTCTTCTCTTTGGTAGTCAAATGAGAGGATCATTCTCCATAAGTGAGAAAGTGAGCAATATCAGCATACCATTCATCAACTGAGCTAAGAAAAAAATGGTAGGAAGACCAACTTTATCCTCCAAAGAACTCATGTCTAGCTCCTTCAGCGATGAGTTCACACAGGCCTTTTCCACGGACGAGCTTGGTTTGTTTGATGTCAATATCATATTCTTGAACCTTGGCCACCCAGTTCCCTCTCTTGGATCCAAATTCCTGCTATGTGAGAATTGACTTGATAGTAATATCTGGTACCAACACCATGGAGTGAGAGTTAAGAATGTAAAAACGAAACTGCTTGATAGTTTTAACCACTGCAAAAGCATGTTTTTCCATTATGGTGTATTTTAACTCATGATTTTTAGAATATAGCTCATAAATGCAATTGGGATTTTGTGCTCATTAGAATCTTCCTGAGTCAAAACAACAGCCAAGGTGTTATCCGTGGCGTAGCAATAGATAATGAAATCTTTGCTGAAATCTGGACATGCTAAAACAGGAGTTTTAGCAATGGCCCTTTTAATACCTTCAAAGGCTTCTTTCCCTTTAGGAGACCAACCAAACGTTTGTTTTCCTTTCATCATTTGGGAGATATTCAAAGTTAGCTCTGCAAAATCAGGGATGAACCTTCTCAAAAAGTTGATCTTACCAAAGAAAGAGTGCACTCCCTTTTTGCTGGTTGGAAGAGGAATTTGCTGAATAGCTTGAACTCGCTCAGGATCAATTTTTATACCATCTTTGGAGACAACGTGCCCCAATAATTTCCCCTCCGTGACACAAAAAATAGATTTCTTAGGATTCAAAGAGATCCCATGTTCTCTACATCTTAGCAGAACTGTCTCTAGATGCTGGAAATGATCCGCCCTTGTTTTAGAAAATACACTCAAGTCATCAAGGTATACGACGATACACTTTCCTTTCAAACTTCCAAAGGCCAAATCCATAGCCCTCTGAAAAGTGGCACTAGCATTGATGAGCCCAAAAGGCATCCTTTTGTAAGCAAAGGTACCCCAAGGAGTAGTGAAAGCCATTTTGTGTTGATCTGCAGTATTAACTTCTACCTGGTTATATCCTGAGAAGCCATCAAGCATAGACAACATTTTGGATCCCGTTACTGCTTGCAAGACCTGATCCATCATAGGTAAGGGATAATTATCTTTCAAGGAAGCTTGATTTAGATTCCTAAAGTCAACACAGATACAAATCTCACCATTTTTCTTTCTAACGGGAACAATATTGGCAATCCATGTTGAATGATGGATAGGAAAAATGATTTTGGCTTTCAATAACTTCTGTATTTCTTGAAAAATGGTGTCATATATTTTAGGATTATATTTCCTCCTTCTATTTAAAAGGCTTAATCCCAAGTTTGAGAGGGATAAAATGCTACATCTCCTTTGGTTGGAAAGCTTTTAAATCTTCATAGGAATAAGCAAGAACATCCTTATACTTTTTCAAAAGACTAATTACCTTCTTCTTTTCTTTTGAGGTGCAACATTTTCCAATGTTCATGAGTTTAGTATCAGTAGAACTCCCAATATTGATTTTGTCATATTCAGCTGATTGTTGGGGTCCAGTAGAAGCTCTAAACTTTACATACCTGTCGTGTTTGTCAAACAGTTTTTCTAAACTCACCAATCCTTTTAGAATCTTGTTTCCTTTGAGTTTGATACATCCATCTTGATCCGCTTCTTCTTCTTGGGTGGCTTCTTCGTTAAAGGGAACACTTTCAACGAGGCAAATTATCACTTCCTTCAAAGTACAACTGTTCAAAATTATCCTTGAGTTCTAAGAAAGAAATTAGGTGTTGATCATCATTGAAAAATTTCCAGTTACTTGTATTATCAGGTACACTGGGTCTATGAATCATTTCAATGGTGAACTTATCTTGAGAAAAGTCAGGATGAGGAATAAGCAATGACCCTGAGACTACTAGAGAATCAGCCATGGTATTCTTCTCCCTAGGCACTGCTTCGATGGAGAAGGCATCAAGAAATTAAATGGAGTCCCAAACCTGATTCCTGTAATGTTTCAACCTTCCATTCTTTACCTGGAAGAGGTTTCTAACTTGCTTGACAATAAATTCCACATCCCCACGAGCTAGAAGATTCTTCACACCTGTTATTTTTCCACCGGAGTCCAAGAATGAGAGCTTCATACTCTACTGTATTATTGGTATTTTCAAATTATAACTTGAATGAGAAAGGATGAATTCTTCCTTCAGGCGACACCAATATGACACCAGCTCCAGAACCAGCTGAAGAACAACTTCCATCAAACTCTAATATCCAAACATCATTAGGATCTTTAGGTGAGACTTTGGGGAGTTGGATTTCTTCTGAGACATAATCATGTAGTTGTCATGCCCCATATCCTCATAGAGTATTTGTGCTTTGGAATCATCATTTTTTTCTACAATATACTCAGACTGCTTCTCAGGCAACAGCTTCTTCATTTTCCCATTAACAAGTATGAGGGCATGTGACCAATCCATTTGAATTTCTCCACCCACATACTTACAGAAGTTCCTTCTTAGCAACATCCCGTATGATGGAGGAATATCTGCTACTAAGATAGTAGCCAAAAATTTCTTCTCAGGAAAAGTGGCAAAAGCCACTTGTGCATCCTTAATCCTTCCGACCAAGGGCACTTCCTTACTCTCCATGGAATAACAAGATCTGTAAGTGCATGTGAGATTCAACCCTAAGGCATGAGCTACTTTGGCAGGCATTACATTATCCAATGCTCTTGATTCTATGACGCAATTACTGAGCCTATGGCCAGTTATAAGGAGTGTTACATAGAATGGTTTGATTTTTTCATTGGGTGAGGTGACAGCGGCTACAGTTAGGGTGTGGTGTAGAAGGAGTGGGAAAAAGGCCTTTAGAGGTATTTTTAGAATGGTAATTGACAAATTGAATCATTTTAGCAAAAGCCTTGGGATGAGTTTGATAATATTCAACCTCTAAGATTTAAACCTTAGTCTTTTTAAGTGATCAATAATATCGAAAGACCCGTGGATGGGTTATCATCACTTGAGATCCTAGTTTTATCAATTTTAGGGAAAAAGAAGTAAATTTGGTAGCGGGATTGATAGGGCTCACCTTTGGTGTAGATGAAATGGGGATCGAGAGATCCTCTTTTTGCAATTATAGGGATAGTTGTCGATTGCTCCTTAGATTTCTTGGTGGGCTGCATTACTTTCTCCCTCTGATTTATGCTCCTCTCGAGTCATGATAGCGTATGATTCACTATTCATGTCTACTACTACTTCTTCGTAATCATCCCCTTCATCAATGCCTTCAATGGTGAAGAAATTAACTCGAGATCCCTCAAGTTCATCTGTTTCATCATCAAACTCTTCAACAAATTCCTCACAATCTTCATTAACCTCCTCATCCTCTAGTTCCTCAACTTCATAGGTTGCATTGATAGGAACTTTAATAGGAGGTCCTTCAAGTGCTAGCCTTGTTTAAGAAGCAGGAAAATGATTTCTGAGCTGAAAATTCCTCCTTGGAACATATACATAGGGAGCATGCTGAGCCAATTGTTTCTTAATGGTGATGAGATCATTTGCAAGTTTTTGTACCAATGGATCAATATTAGATCTAGGAGTGGAAGAGGAGGAAGAAGTAGAATTAGATTTAGAAGGGTCTCTCCTCAACTTCCCTGACATGATTAAATCATCTTCAACACTAATAGCAAGATTTTGATCTAGACTTAGATTTAGAAGGGTCTCTCCTCAACTTCCCGACATGATTAAATCATCTTCAACACTAACAATGCCAAAGAGTTTGATCCTCATTCAATGTTGCGAGATTATCCCTTCTTAGTGCATAACTAACTTCAAGCAATTGGGCATTTAAGAAGAAGCATTTTTGAATTTGATCTACAAAGTTGAGTATTTGGTGGAATTTTGTTAATCAACTTGTTGAATCGAGCCACAAATTCTCTCATGTGCTCTTGTGATTCCTTCTTTATTTGATAAATTTGGGCTAGCAAAGCATGCACGTCTTCCACTAGTTTGAAACGGTTTTCAAACCTAGTTCTCATTGTGTTCCAGCTAGTGATAGCTCTAGCCAAAAGGTGATAGAACCAATCAGTAGAATTATCTTGTAAAGTCTCAACAAAAATCCTTACGGAGATGTCTTCATGTTCAACTCCTAGAACTCCGCATGTAACTATGAAGGCTGTGATGTGTTCATCAGGATGTACTTTACCATCACCTTTGAATTTAGGAAAGTTCTTCCGGTTACCTTTGGGTAACTCATGCAAAGGCTGAGGAAGGGTAAGAGGCCCAACATGATGGCCCTAAGGCAATGGTACCACCATTCTTGGAAAAATGGCTTGAAGAGGAACTAAAACACCAGCAAGAATCAGAGCTCGAAGATTAGGACTGATTTGTTCTGAAGGAATACCACCCGTAGGGATTCTATCTTGGATAGGTGGAGTGCTTGTTGAATGAGCCTTTCTATTTCTTCTTGTTGAAGGGAAAGGAAAACCCTGCTGTTCCAAAAGCTGAAACTGAGAATCTTCAATACCAAGGGCCCTTCTCCCTCGAGTAAAACATGGAGTCGCTAGATCAAAAGATGATCAATAAATGATTATAGCACTGGAATATGATTCCCCAGTGGAGTCACCAAAAACTATTGGTCGTCAAAAAGGACTTCAAGAAGAGCAACAGTCAAGGGACAAGAAGTCCCTCCTCTTTAATGGGAGAGGTTCCCTTATTCAGAAACAAACCTATTTACACATATACAAAGCATGATTTTCTTGTGGAACTTGGATATTATGAAAGTGTTTTCTATAAGGATCATCAATCACAAAAGGATTGAGGAATGAAAATGTGAGAACGAGTAGAAAGGCACCATTTAGAATTATAGATGACAGAGTAATTCCTTATACATGCGAAGGTACAATGAATTGGAATAAGATCATTTGTATCACATTAATAAGATGAAATTTGAAAAGACACAAAGTTCGTAAATCACATCTGTAAGAATACAAAGCTTCTCAAAGATAATACGGACAAATGATCTAACAAGATTAAATGAATAGCTTAGGAATAAAGGAAACTAGATAGACAAAGAATGAAAAATCCTTCTGGATTGATTTCTTTAAGATTTATTTACACTTTTAGAAATAAGCCAAGTTCTTCCTCCCAAAATGGTGAGGAGAGGCCATTATATAGTTTACAAATTAGTTACTCCTAGTAACTACTTCTTTTAACTAATGATTAGTTAAAGGGTTGCAAATCATAATACCCCAACTAATTACAACAAATCCGAGAGAAAGAAGGAGAAGAATCAGGAGAAGAAGAAAAGCGTTCAAGATTAGGAGGGACCCACTGATTTAAGGATCCGCTATCTAAATCTCTTGAATGACTCGGCTATGTCTCTACCACGTGGGACTGATGTGTTGGTGGTGGCATCTAACTTGGCAATGAGTTCTCCATGCACGTTTATTAGTTCGCTTGATTTAGGATTGAAATGAGCTCCGCAGTGAGTACTGTGTCTACACATTGTAATGAAATTGGGAAGCCACCGTGAATGCCAAGCCACCGTGTCATGAATCATCCGTGCTATAGCTGAAGGGTTTGCATCTGTCATTCTTGCCCAAAAATCCCCAAAATCAAGGTGGTGAACTTCACTATCCCGATATCGGGAACAACAGACTCGAGTGGTGAAACTTGTTCTGCCCACAGAATTTGATCTTCATGTTGATAGTAACTTGGAGAGCAGAGCTACAGGTTAGAATTGGGATGGAATTGCAAGGGAAATGGATACGCGCCTGCAGAAATTTTGGTTACTGAGGGTTCGAAGCAATAGATAGCATTAAAGCGAGTGTGCAAAAATTCATAGGGGAGTTCATTTGAAAATCAAGATATTCGGGTAGAGAGGGAAAAATTAGCACGAATGGCACTTGGTTCATTCGGGACACGAGGGATGCAAAAGCACGAAGTATGTGGTTCGGCCGATTCAAGCGATGTGGGGAAAAAGACGTGCAAATGCTTTTGGGACATGCGGGACGAAAGTACGTAGAATACGTGAATCGGCTGAATCGGGCAAAAAGGGAACAACAGGTCTAGGCGAACTTGGGACATGTGGGACGAAAGTACGCGGAATACGCAAATCGGCCGAATCGGGTTAAAAGGGAACAACGGGTCCGGGGAACTTGGGACATGTGGGACAAAAATGTCCGACAAGCCCGAAAAGAATAGACTTCGAGGTAAACCGGCCGATCGGGGAATAGAGAGCCCAAGTGAACCTGGGACACGCGGGACAAAAATGTCCGACAGGCCAAAAAACACACAAAATGACCCAAAAAACGTAGATTTTCCCAATTTCTTGACTTTTCACATTATCAAGACAACAGAAAAGACACTTAACCTCAAAATTTTAATTTTCAAATTCTTAAAAGTAGGGGAATTTTGAGTGGACAACACACCACTACCTCGAGATCTTTGTATCCTTCCTTTGGTTATAGCTTGAGGGCCTTTTGGAGAAAGGCCTTAGCCATCCTAGTGTATCCCCTTGGGGTGCACCGATGATCTTTGTTAGGAATAAGGATGGATCATTTCAGTTGTGTATTGATTACCACCAGCTGAATAAGGTAACAATCAAGAATCGTTATCCCCTTCCTCGTATTGATGACTTGTTTGATTAGATGAAGGGAGCCACAATTTTCTCTAAGATTGATCTTAAGTTAGGCTACCATTAGCTAAGGATTTTGGAGGTGGACATTCATAAGACCACCTTCTACATGAGATATGGGCACTATGAGTTCACAGTGGTGCCTTTTGGTTTGACTAATGCCCCGCAGTGTTCATGAGTTTGATGAATGGGGTATTCAGGACCTTCTTAGATTGCTTTGTGCTCATCTTCCTAGATGAAATTTTGATATACTCATGTATGCATGAGGAGCATGAGGGGCACCTTTGCTAGGTTCTTCAGTGTCTTCGGGAGTAACAACTTTACGGGAACTTGGAGAAGTGTGATTTCTTTTAGACAGAGGTGCAATATTTGGGTCATATCATTTATGGGGAAGGTATCACCATCAATCCTTCCAAGATTAAAGCCATTATGGATTGGCCAACATCCACTACATGGTAAGGTACACAGCTTCATGGGATTAGTAGGTTACTACTAGAGATTTGTTTAGGACTTCTCTCGGATTGCACACCCTATCACCTCCCTTCATAGGAAAGGGAAGAAGATATTTTTGTCGAGAAAAATGTGAGTAGGCCTTCGAGAAACCGAAAGAGTGCCTCACTTTACAGGACTTATTCTTGAAGTTATGGATCTATAGGGTGAGTTCTTTGTTTACAAAGATGCTTCGTTGGCATGCCTTGGAGGTGTGTTGATACAAGAGGGTAGAGTAATGGCTTTTGAGTCTCGCAAACTCAAAGATCGTGAGCTTAATTATCGACTCATGATATGGAGCTTACGGCATTTTTTTCTTTGTTTGGTTAGATGGAGGCATTTTCTTCTTGGTCGAGATCCAAACTCGGGACAAATCATCGAGTCTTCATCACCTCTTCATGCAGCCCAATCTCAATGCTCAAATCGATGGCGTTAGATGGAGTTTATTTTTGAGTATGATATGGAGATCGATCATGTGAAGGAAAAGGATAATGTGGTAGTAGAAAATCTCGGTAGACAAATACATGTGGCTATGGCCACCTCGGTGAGCATAGATTTTTGGGGCAGGATTCTTCAACAACTTCCTCGTGATAGCTTCTACATTGTAGTACGAGTAGAGATCGAGTCTCGCAGACCCCTTGAGGGAAGTTTGATAGTTTTTATTAGAGGTAGATGGTATCCTTTGGCATAGAGGTAGGATATATGTTCCTAGAGATGGAGACTTGAGGCGGACATCTTGATAGAGGCACATCGTGCACCTTATTCAGCCCAACCCGGGGTGAAGAAGATGCACACACCTTGCGACTTGATTGTATCATTGGAGAGGACTTCATAGAGGCGTGGCCCAGTTTGTGTCATGATGTTTAGAGTGCCATAGATTTAAGGCTAAGAATCAGCATCTAGTAGGCCTTCTTTATCATCATGTTATACCGGAATGGAAGTGGGACACCAATTCCATGGATTTCATTGTTGGGCACTACGATGTTGAGATATCACCACGACGCCATTATGGTCACAGTTGATAAATTGACAAAAGTGGCTCACTTTTTTCTTATGAATACCACTTATATAGATAGAGCATGGCATGAGTATATTTGGATGAGATTTTCGGAGTTACATGGGATTACAGTGGAAGATCATTTGTGCCCGCGATCCTTTGTACACTTCACATTTCTTAACTACCATGCAGTATGTCCTCGGGATGAGAATCAACTTCAGCATAGAGTATCACCCTGAGACATATGGACAGATTGAGTGGGTGAATCAGATTTTAGAGGACACACTCGGGATGTATGTGATGGATCAGCGATCTAAATGGGAGTACACATTTTGTACTTAGTAGAATTTTCCTCTGATAATAGTTTCCAAAATTCTATAGACATGGATCCTTTTTAGGCTTTGTATGGTAGAGAGTGCATGACACCTCTTAGCTGGGACAAGTTAGAGGATAGAGTATCTCTTGGACCAGCTTTTTATAGAAAAGGAGCAGCAGGTGGTGTTCATCGGTAGAGATTGTAGGAGGCACTGTACAGGTAGAAGAAGTATGTGGATCAACATAGGATCAATCGTAGTTTCGATGTGGGCATGAAGGTGTTATTTTGTGTCAGGCCACACAAGAGCCCTATCCATTATAGAAAAGGTTCTAAGTTAGCTCCTAGATTCATTAGTCCTTTTTAGATCTTAGAGCGTATCGGCCCTTTGGCCTACTATCTAGCATTGCCACCCATCTTATCTCGCATACATGATGTTTTTCATGTTTTAGTTCTTAGGAGATATATTGTAGATCCTTCTCATGTGTTAGATTGGACAACATTGTGGGTGCGGATCAAGGGCATGTGATGGTGGGCCAGGTTTGAATCCTAGATCATAGGACCACCGGCCCTTCGAGGTAGAGAGGTTGATCGTGGGTTTGAGTGTAGTGGGACAGAGATATGACGAGACTACGGCAACATGGGAGGATGCTACTTCATTACGAGTTTAGTTTCCACATTTGTTCCATCGAGTCTAAGGGGAGGGAGATGTAATTCCCACTTGCCTTTGACACCATGATACTTATTTTGATAGGGTTGATTACATTATGGACATTATCATGTTTTGATTTAGTATGATGTTAGACATTGGTCATGAATTATTGTTGATCTTGATTTGGTTATGAAGCATGATGATTATTAGAGACACCTCATATGTGGATGATGATATACTATTTGACATGGATGTTTTATGGATGTCATTCAAAAATGTGATTTTGGATATTATGAGTAGATCTAGAAAATGGATATTATATGATGATGATATAGTTGTTGATATAAATTGTATGTGATAATGTTAAATTTCCTTGATGTTGTTGTGATTCACATATTTAGATGATTTTGTGATTATATTTATATTCATTTTGGATGTTCTGATATGGCCACGAGGCTGAAGGAGGTATTTTTGTTTTGCAGGTTAATATCACAACAAACATCGGGGATTGGAGACCAACCACAATGGAATTCTAGGTGAATTCAACAAGGTCACCATGGTAACTTGTTTTATTGTGTTGTGTTTGTTGTTGTTAGGGATTCCCATGGGGGATCACCTTTATATGTGACCATGGGTTTTGTGTAATTATTAATGTGGTTAATTTTTATTATTGTTGTATGTATTTTATTTGTAATGTGTCCCTTTCTTTTATTTAATTAAAATTGTGGTGGATTAATGTGAGAAAACATATGGTTAAAAGTTAAATAAATCAAATTGGGATATGGGAAAGTAATAATGGAAGTTGTTGGCTCTTTGTATTAAATATGTAAGGGATGTGTAAGTTTGTGTAAGAGTTGTGTAAGTCAGATTTTGGAGTATGAAACACTCCACCTCCTTGGAAATTCGAATTTATCCTTGGGGCTGTTTTTTGGAGGCTTGTGGGACAAGTAAAACTTGTCCCATACCTCTAAATTTAAATTACCAACCATAGTTATGGTTGGAGGGATGATTTTAGAATTTTATAATACATTTTATTAATCATTTTTCAAGTTTTGATTGCACTCTCTTACATTTTATTTAATTTGTAGTCCTTTGGGTGTGGGTTTTTGGAGTGTGCAAGTAATTTGTCATATTTTCACCCACCTCTTTATTTTGCTTTGGAGAATCAAATTTTGTCTTTTGTGTTTAGAGTTGAGGATGTGTGATGTGGCATTCTAAATGGATCCACATCATCCTCTTTTCTTTCCCTTCTATAAAATTCAAACTCTTTGATTGTTTTAGGTTGTTGAATCATTTTGCAAACTTCTTTGGGGTGCATTTTTGCTGTTTGGAGCTCTTGTGGATTGTGGAGGAGATTGGAGATATTTTCTTACTTGGCATTATTTTTTTGGGACTGTGTTTTGTACATTGAAGCTTTTTGTTTGGAAACAAAAGCTACCATGGAGAGGTAGGAGTTTAACTCTTCTTTTATGTTGTTATTTTCTTGTTGTGTTGTGTGAATGGTGAATGTTGTTATGTTTTTGTTGGTTGTATGGGTAGACTACCATAGGGATGGTGTAGGAGAAGGATATGGGGAATCCATGTGGGGGGCATAAGGAATTCCAGTGGCATCATATTTTGTGGAGGGAGTTTGGGTTTGGGATCCACATGGAAAAGAAATAGCTTGCATTTCTTACTTTGTGGGGGCATAAGAAAATCTATGGGGGCATAAGGAGGGATTACGAGGGGCATAAGGATATGTATGGTGAAATTTATAGGTGGTTTATTACTGTGGATGCCAAATTCCCTTTGAGAGGCATAAGTAGCTTCCCTCATAGAACTTGCTCCTTTAGCTTGCATGATCAATCTAAGTTCTGTTTGAATGTTTACAAATGCGATTGTAAACTATTGTTTTTTTGGACTATGTTTTATATTGAATTATGCATGTTGAAAGAATGTTGTGTGTTTTGGAAGCTAGTTGTTTCCATGGGTTGAATCACACCTTTTATTGTATTATGGTTGGGGCTCGGGGCTAATGATGAAGGATGGATTCTCCTTTCATTGGATGTCTTGGTTGGGTGGAGAGCGTTTCCTTTCCCCCACTTTTGTTGTGATCAAATTGGAAGAAAAAGAAAACTTGCATGTTGCTGTTCTAGAGCAGAAGAAGACAGTTTGCTAGCCCCTTGTGAAACAAATTCATTTGTATTCCTTTCCCACTTGATGTGGATGAAATTGTAATATATATTTGTGAAGAAAAGATGTTGTAATTGGTTATGAAAGTTACTTATTTGAATTGTGAAAGATATTTATATTTTGTTCTGTACATTTGAAAGAAAGAGAGTGAAATGTGTTATTTGCATTCAAACATGGAAAGATGTAAAGTTTTATAATTGAAGCCAATAAAGAATTGCAAGATCTTCTCTCATATGCATTGTTGGATTGAATTCAATGTTTCATTGTATGGAAAAAGAGATAGTTAGATCTCTGTTGGAAAAGAAGAAATGTACGTGGAAATAATGTTGTATTTTGTATCTTTGGAAATGTGTAAAATGGAATTTAGTATTTGCTTTTTGATTTAGAATGGATTTTTAAAACAAATGAATGTATTAGATTATATTGGAAATGAAATGCCATACTTGCATGATGAAAAGTTAGATGGACCTCTTTTAATTTGATCTCTTTGTAAATTTTTAAAACTGGCAAATAACTTTAATTAAAATGTACGTTGAGCTGCACATAATAATCAACTTGGAAATGATATAATTTAGCATGCTATGACATCAATGAATTCAAATTGACAAAGAACACT
Organism: Taxus wallichiana var. yunnanensis; assembly: GCA_018340775.1. NCBI lineage: Eukaryota > Viridiplantae > Streptophyta > Pinopsida > Cupressales > Taxaceae > Taxus > Taxus wallichiana. Next base: position 155,984,537 of record CM031242.1, on the reverse strand, counting down.
TAAGAAAACAATTTAAACATTGCAAAATTGAGCCCAATCCCTTTCACAGTCATTTTCCGTCAATTGTTGGAAAAATGTAAATTGGAAATCAAACAAGTAAATTTACCTCACTAAAACATTCTAAATCCTTCCAAGATCAATTTTCCATGTTTGTTTGGCATGTTGATTGAAGGAGGAGACCAAATTTAATAAATTTTATAAGTTAAAATTTACCGGTTGGTCAGTTTTTAAATCCTACAAATTGTTTTCATAAAATTAACCCCTTAAACTTTATTTAAATCTAAAATTATGATTCTTGTACAAAGAGGGCATCGAGATATTTCCATAAAGTCTTCATTTTCCAAAAAATGAGCTTTGTAGAAAAATTTATGGCACTTTGAAGTTTTCCTACCTTGGTGGGAAAATTTTGGAAAATTTTCCTTGGTGGACCCCGTGTGCTATTTACCCCCTCTACTCCCTATGGAAAATTTTGCCAATCGACCCCGCCACCGAGCCCGTATCTCTCCCTTCTCCCCATGTTGAATTGTGGAGCACCACCTGTCCCCTGTGCAGACCCGGTGGGTGCGCAAGTGCTAAATGGAATTTTTCCTCCCTTGGGTGAATGTCTTAAATGCCTCTGTCATCCCACCCTTCCCCTATCCTTTCCACCATGGCTTAGAGACCGACACGTTTCGTCGAAGGACCCGTGAAGGCATGGTAGAAATTTTGACTTTACACCCATGTGGGGAAAATTTTCCAATGCCACCTATGAACCCGCCAACTCGAAAATTGATCTTCTTCCTCGCTCGACATGTGTCCCCTTGGGGGAAAATTTGTCCCCTAAGTCCCGTCGGTCCATAACTAGAGTTTTACAAGGAGTTAGGAGGACTTCCTTATATTGTTCAAAAGGTGAGAAAATTTCCTATCCAATGGGAGTGATTTAGGGAAATTTTAAAAGTGTTAAGTGTGAGAAAAATAAATTTGATACTTTGAGCCCGATAGAGAGTGGGTATGGTGATATTTTACCTCCCGAACCTAAATGAAACTTCTAACCCTAAAATTTGGGCATTGTGAGCTCTCGATAATTGTTAATAAAAGAAAAGTATGCTCTAATAGATTAAACTTGTTCGAAACCCGATAGTGTCAATTGTCATCTTACAAACCGGTTGTAGACACTTCTAATAAAAAAATTATTCCATAATTTTCCTAACCCACCCAAGGTTGTTTCTTGGGTCTCAAGTGGGTTGTTTTAATGGGCATCACACTATTTGGCTATTGAGTCTTAATACCAAATATCCTTCATATATCTCACGTTCATACACCTTTTTATTGTATTACCGAGCCATGCGATCGGTGTACACACTTGTGTCATTGCTTAGTGCTCAATATAGCTTCATTGAGGCTTTCTAATTAGGAGAGACGAGCTTCTCGATAACCCTCCTCTCCTATGATCTTATGTAGCGAAATGTTGAGGCTAGGTATTTTGACTTCAAGTGGCAGAATTGCCTCAGCACCGAATACTAAGGAAAAGGTATTTGCTCTCATTGGTGTTCTAACCGATGTTCATTAGGCCCACAAGGCTGAAAAAATCTTCAGATGCCAATCTCTTTTATTCTCGTTAACATGTTTTAGAAGAATGGACTTTAAAGTATTATTGGTAGCCTCCTCTTGTCCATTAGCCTAAGGGTAGTAGAGAGAAGCCATGTGATGACTTATTTTGAACTTTGTACGTAACTCACATACCTCATCATTTTTGAAAGACGTGTCATTATTAGAAATAATGACTTGTGGCACCCCATACCTATAAATGATCTGGTTCAAGATGAACTTAGCGATTACAGAGCTAGGTCCGGTGGTAAGGGGCATGACATCTACCCACTTAGTAAAATAATTTGTGGCCGTGATTATGAAATTATGGCCATCTCATTGATGAGGGAGAGAATTTCCCTATCGAGATCTAGGTCCCATATAGAGAAGGGCCATAGAGCTGCAAATGATTATAAAGCTTGTGCCGGTATGTGGATCTCGTGGGAGAACTCTTGACACTTATGACATCTGCGGATAGACTCTATCATGTCATGCTCAGGGTAGGTTAGAAATATCCCATCCAATGTATCTTCTCGGGAAGTGGCATGGTCACCGAAGTGGCCATCACATACCCCAATGTGTGACTTATAAAGAATCTTTTCGAGACTCTTCAATGTCAACACATCTCAATAGCGTTCCATCAAATGCTCTGCGCTAAAGCTCCTATTCCAAGATAACATACTTAGTGGCAATTACGCATAACCATCTTCTTTGTTGTGATGTTTCCCCTTCCAGTACATGTGGTTCATGATAAAATTGATAATGTTTGTGTACTAAGGGAACATAGAGATAGGGGCCTAGTTTCAACAAAATATACACACTCATCGGGAAATTCCAAATGTACCAAATCACCCCTATTTAATGGATTATCAGCCAACCAATCTACAATGATTTGACCCTTAACCGATTTTTATTTACAAACGTTAACTCAAATTCACCTATTAAAGCAATGAAATGCCCAACCTTTTAGAAAAGAATCCATACATGAGGAATGTCCGTAAGTGAGTGCGAGTTGATGATGACCATTGTTGCTTAATTGAGCATATAATGTCTTAAATGCTTGGTTGTAAAAACTATGGCAAGGCATTCATTTTCTACTTGTGTGTAGCGTGTCTCATAATCAAGTAACATCTAACTAATAAAATAAACATCCCTTTCTTTCTTGTCATCATCCTCTTGAGCCAAAATGCAGGCTAGTAAAACATCATGTAGCCTGACAAATATAATATCAAGCGGTGATTTGACCTTGGTGGCATTAGCGTGGGAGGAGACAACAAAAATCGTTTAACTACCTTGCGAGGCCTCATTGCATTCCTCTTTCCAATAAATGCTATAATCGTTCTTCAACAACTTATGGATTAGATGAAAGGTGAAGGTTAAGTCAGGGATAAACCTTCAGATTGCACCGAGTTTCCCAAGAAAATATTTAATACCGACTCGTTTGATGGCGGAACCATTTCTAACACACCCAGTTACGGCGCCAGTAAACATCAATTCCCCATGAATATATAATGTAACCCAAGAGATTACCACCTATACACCAAATACACATTATTCGGATTCATGTGACACCATACTCAATCAAGTGTGAGAGAATGATATGAAGCACCTCTCAGGTGATCACAAAGCTTCCTAGCTTTGGCGATGGAGGTCATCCAAATAGGATTCCACAATTTGATGAATAATATAATGGAATATGTAGTTAATTTCTCGTTGATATGTAGCACCAACATTCTTAAGACCAAATGGCATGAAAACATAACAATAGATTCCCCAAGGAGTTATAAATGTAGTTTTAGCTTGATCCTTGGTAGAGATTTTGATTTGATTATATCCCGAAAATCCATCCATAAGAGACAAAAACTCAAACCAGGTTTTTGCATCAACGATAACATCAATGGATGGTAGTGGGAAATCATCCTTTAGAAAATCCTTGTTAATGTCCTAGAAGTCTATGTAAATACATTTTTTCCATTCTTTTTTAGGACTAGGACAATGTTGGATACCCATTGTAAATAATCGACAGGTTTGATAAATCCTACTTAGAAGCTTCATTGCCTCTTCTTTTACCATAAGGGACACCTTTGGTTTCATAGGTCTTGATTTTTGCTTAATTGGTTTGTTGTATGGCTTAGTGATGAGATTGTGAGAATGTGATGTGTGGTGCGATTCTGTCATTTCTTTATAACTAAATGTGAAGGCTTTCTAATGTTCCTTAAGGATTTGGGTATGAATTTCTATTTCCTCCGAGTTAGAGAGGACCTTAGTTTTAATATTTTTGGTTCCTCCTCCATTTCAATGTTTATATCAATCATTCCCTTGATTAAAGAGGCATTACCCTCCTCAAATTCGGGTGGGGCTAGAGGAAAATCCAAATCCCCTTCTTCCACTACATCATAAATTTCAAGATCCTTTCCCGTAAAGGACTCAATCATTAGATTTCCAAAATAAGAGGAGCGTGGAATTAGGAAATGTTTACCTCTTGACAAGTAAGATGCAAATCTTCCAAATCATTTAAGTAACTTAAGGGTGACTTGTCCCTATCAGCGAGGTTTGAAGAGTCAATTTTTGTTCAGCTTCCACATATGTCAACATTGACGTTACTTAGAGATTTTGAATCAATGATTCAAAGTGTAGAGTGAAACTGTGAAGTTGGTATCCTGTAAATCACTAATTAGGGTGAAGCATGAGGTGGAAGTTGATATAGAGTCAGCCGAAGGTTTGGTTGGTACCCAATTTTTTTCTCCTTTTCAAAGTGTAAGTTGCATCGGAGATGTGGCATAAAGCTTGAAGTCAAATAGATCATGAAGTGTGTCATTTTGTAGAGAGGGATTTGATCTAACTAGCACTTAAATTTGTGGAGATATGGATAGCACTTTGATTTGATCGACCCTCACTATTTTAGGTTGTGCCTATTCAACCAAGGTAAGAGAACCTATATTGTAACCCCCAAATGGTGAAGGAGATGAAGATATCCCTTAATTTATGCAAATAGTATGAAAAGGCCTTGGGAAAATATGATCAACACTCCAAATCTAACTTTCACAAGTTGTCACTCCCAGATTATGGAGATATTTTCAATGCAAGGCAAGGGTTACTGAAGACATTGTATAATCTTGATTTGCCTTGTGCATTTTTGTAGATGGGTTAGATCCTTTTGTTGACACACAATGCAATGCAGGGATAGTATGGGTAGGATTAGTTTGTTTGAATGATATTTTTGGTGGGGTGTTAACAAAAAAAAATGGGATATATCGGATATTTGAAAACTCTATAATACTTGAACAACTATCGGATAAAATGGTTCAAATAATCATGATATTCTTTCAATCGAAGAGGCATAAATGGAAGCCCAAGTTTCACTCTTCACACAATCTTTGAGAATTCACCACAAAATCTTGAAGTAAAGAACTCAATTAAACACAAAACCCTTGATCAAACCACGCCTAAGGTACCCCCAAAGGCTTACAACTAATCTCTGTAGTTAATGAAGGTAAAGTGATTTTAAATTTGTTTATCTCTTTATCGGATGAAGTCTCTTGAACATGAGATTGCAAATGCCACTAAACTATCAACAAGAAATGGAGATTGTGTGTGATTTCTAAATACCTTCAATGCAAGATTGTAACAAGAACAATGAAAACTATTTACAGGGTTTAAAAATTCTAACAAAACACCATATTGCCCGAAAAACACAAATTAACTCAAAAGCTTATTAGATTCATCAATGGGGAGAGTTTCATGAACAATCTCGAGAGGTGTGTGTGATGGTTATACACTTGTAACCAACTCACATACATGAATATCCAACTTAGAAGAAATTATCCTGGTTCTTTGGTGGGTTTCTCAGAAAATGAGCTTTTTCTCAGAATTTTCTCATGATTTTCAACTTCCCCCATTTTAAAATTTCTCCAAAATGCATTATATACCTCATGCCACATTGGAGCCTTCTTTCCCAAGAAAAGAATATGCCATGGGATCAATTTTGTTACAAAAATTCTTCATGATTCAATGAAAATGACATCAAACAGAAAAACACTCACAGGTTGTCAGGTGTGCCCAAAAAGATTAAATCATTACAAATATTTGGATCATTATCCTTCCTGGAGGCACGTTTTTCATCATTCAGGCATGCAAACACCTTTTACTCATCATTTTCACCTTTCTACCTTTTCAAATTACCTCTGCAACTTTTGATTTTGTCATTTCACATTTTTCTCGGGATGGGGAAAAATTTACTTCAAAAACATCTCAAATCAAAGAATTAAACCATGAAAGTGATGCCAATGATCCTTGGAAGGCCAAGACGACACAAAATCACTATAAATTTGATGAATTTTGATGCAAAAATCATGATTCCAAGCTTCATGGAGCTCCCATGGTGGTCAAAACAAATGGATGCATAACAACCATCGATCTTATCCATCTTTTAATCCTAGCCCTCCACATGGAAGATGTAGACTTAGAAATAAGCTTGAGTCACCTTTTTAATTTTTTGGATAAGGCCAGACACGTGGCAAAAAATGATTGGAACCAAAATTGGGATCATTTTTGACTTTTCCACATTTTTGGAAAAATGGAAAATTTTGAATTTTTCTCCACCCCTCCACCTTTGAATTTTGGAGCTGACATGTGGCACATGGTGGGTCCCATTGGGATCATGCTTCAATTCATGCATTTTTACCTTTTTGGAAATTGGGAAAAATTTCACTTTTTGCCCCACGGGCCCGCACACCTGATTTCTCCCTCGCCACGTGTCGCTTCCTCTATCGCTAAAATCCACGGGCCCAATTTTCATTTTAACTCCCTTTTTTTCTAAGGGAAAATTTTCAACTTTCCTTCCGCCGGCCCACGCCTCCAATTTCTCCACCGCCATGTGTCTCCTTGTGATTCGTTGCGGGCCAGTGCTCTAAATTTTTATTTTAAGCCTTTTTGTGAAAGGGAAAAAATTATCATTTCCCTCTGGCCCGCACTTCCCTCTAACCCTTCATGGACACATTTCCACCTATGATTCATTCATGGGGGCACGCTAAAAATTTTCATTCTAAACTCTTTTGTGAAAAAGGGAAAAAATTCCCTTTACCTCTATCGGCCCATTGACCCACTCTTTGCTTGCCATGCTACCACGTGTCCTCCTCTGATTGAGTGGGGCTAAAACTTATTTTGAAACTTTAGAGAATTAGAGCTAAAAAAATCTAAGTCCCCCCTCGGCCCGCTCCTCCCTTTTGGTTTTTTAGGACATGTGTCCACTCCGGATTGGCTTGTGGGGCTTTGGACCAATTTTGAATTTAAAATTTTTGTAAAATAAAGTCTAAAATTTCAAGGGATTCCAACCACCCACTAACCCCTGCCAATCGAGACATGCCATGTAGGAATTTTTTTAAAAAATGGGTCCCTGGGCCCGAAAATGCCCCATTGTTTGAAAAAGAAAAAAATGAAAAGTTACAACACTTCCCCACCTTTCCTCAGCCAATTAGAAGCTGCCACGTTGCCAATACCTTATGAGGATGAATTTGATGGAAAATGATGCCCGTCAACCATCAAAACATAAAAATTCCAGGGATGCCCTAGAATTCAATTTTTCACCAAGGATGGTAGATTTTTGATTCTAAATCAACTGAAGCATGATTTCCGAACATTTTCAACCTTGGGATTGGATTTTTAAATACAAAAAGTATGAATTTATTAATTTCAATTTTTCATGATCTAGAAAAGGGAAAAAATGACACATCCCGCATAAAATTGGAAAAACTAAGGCACGAAAAGGGAAAACTTGGAATATTCCTTCAAATTAGGAAAAAACAACAAGTTTGTGAGCATTTTAAAGCATTCAACTAGAGGGAAGAATTACATACCATCAAATCAAAGGATAAAACATTTTTGAGCAGATATAGATTTGAAAATTTAGGGAAACATGGTGCAAGCTCAAAAATGGCACCAACATCAGCTCTTGCTTGGGGATGGGCACTCCCAGTGAGTGCCACAAGGACAAAACATAGACCAAGTGCCAAAATATCCATTGGGAAAAGGAGTCAATATGCAAGGTAGTCAAAAACCAAAACCATCCTTCAAAAATGAGCTGAGAAACCAACTAGAATGGCTGCCAAGAACAAGGGCAAACCACACACCAACAAAATAGAAAAAACAAAGAAAACTATACAACTGTACAATATCTGATTGGTGCATACCTCAAATTTGTGGATTAATACAAGAAATGATTCAAATTTTTACCATTAATAGGTAGCTCTAGAAATTCCCCATCTAAGTCCTTGAGAAAGAAGGTATGTTCACCAATTCTAATATCAATGGCATAAGGGCCCATCCATAATGCATCAAATTTTCCATGCTTTCCCTTGTCTTCATGCCTACTATCCCACAACAAAACCAACTCTCCAACATTAAAGGCTTTAGGAGTGACCTTATGTCAAACAATCTCTTCAATTTTTCCCTAAATTTGACATGGCTTTGATGGGATGCTCTTCTCTCCTCATCAAGCTCAATAATCTGATTGATCCTTGATTCATATGGGCCAAGCTCTTGATCTTCCAATTGTTGGGAAAAATGAAATGAAGAAAATTGTAGGTGCAAGGGTAGAAAATCTTGAGTTCCATACACCAATTCAAATGGGCTTTTACCAATAGCTCTTTTAGGAGTTATCCTATCATCATCCCTAAACTACAAATTTCAATTGTTCACCCCATTTCTTATTGTGTTTCTCCAAGGTTCTTCTAATGATCTTCAATAAATTCTTATTTTGGACTCATCTTGTCCATTCCTTGGGGGTTATAGTTTTAAGAATAATTTAGATTGATTCCATATTCATTACACATTGCCATTAAAGGTTTGGCTCTAAAAACATGGCATTATCAGCTACTGATCTTGACTAGGACTCAAAATTTGCATATGATTTGATTCAACAAGAAGTCCATAACTATTTGGTGTGTTACTTTCTTGGTGGGGATTGCCTCTACCCACTTTGTAAAATAATCAGTGGCTACAAGGATCCACTTATGGCCAACACTAGAAGGATCTGAAATCTCACCAATGAAGTTCATCCCCCATTGCTTGAAAGGACCTTCAATTGATACAAGCTACAAAGGAAGGGAGCCTAAAGCTTTCAGTCTTCTAGAGAAACGTTGGAAACTATCACATTTTCTAACCATCTGGGTTGCATCTTTAAAGAGAGTAGGCCACCAATAACCAAATCTCAAAATCTTATGTGTTATTACTCTTCTAGCAAAGTGTCATCCACAAACTCCCCCATGGAAATCAAAAACTATCTTGGGAGCTTCATCTTTAGTTATGCATTTCAAGAGGACACCTTCGGGTTATTTAAGCTAGCCCAAGGTCTTTGATGATGTATTTTTTAGAAGCCAACATGAGGGCTATTTTCTGATTTTTATTTAAATGATCAAGACAACAAAGGTGTCGAGGTAAAATATTATATCCTTGTACCACTCGAACTTACCAATTTCCCAATAACATCTACCCTTTCTTCCTCTAGCTGACTCACTTCCACATTGTACAAGTTGCTCTCAACCATGAGCTTAGTAAGGCCCAAACCACATACCAACTTTGTGGTTTGGATGTCCATATCATACTCTTGTATCTTGTTCACCCACCTACATATTTTTCTTGAGATCTCCATCTCTAATAAGATTTCTTTCACCATGGTGTGGGGAACATAAGCAACAACTTTTGAACTCAATATATAAGGCCTAAAAATATTTTTTTCTTTCACCAAGGCAAATGCTTGTTTCTCCATGATTGTATACTTCATCTCAGCTACTTGTAAAGCCTTACTAAATAAGGAAATAGGCCTCTCAACCCCATTCTCATCCTTTTGTAGAAAAACAGAAGAAATGGTATATTGAGAGGCAAAGGAAAAGATTTGGAAAGGCCTTTTATAGTTTGGGGCTGCTAAAACAGGTGCATGTTTAAGTGCATCCTTAATTCTTTCAAAATCTTGAATGGCATCCTCCTCCCATTTGATAACTTGGTCCTTCTTTAGCATGCTTGTGATTGGAAGATTCAACTCAGCAAATTTGGAAACAAACCTTCTAATAAAATTAATTTGACCAAATAAAGATTGGATGCCTTTCTTGGTTCTTGGGATAGGTACTTTGTTGATTGCTTCCACTCTCTTAGGGTCTATCATAACACCATATTTTGACATAATGTGACCAAGCATCTTGGCATTTTATATGCCAAAATGACACTTCTTTGGATTAAGAGAAATTTCCATACTCTCTACATCTGATCAGCATCTTCTCCAAGTGCTGCAAATGATCACCTCTTTGCCTTGAGAACATAGTCACTTCATCTTGGTAAACTACAATAAAGTCATTGATGTAACCAAAAAAATTAACATCCATTGCTCTTTGAAAATTGGCACCAACATTCATCAAACCAAAGGGCATCCTAACAAAAACATATGTTCCCCAAGGAGTAGTGAATGTTTTCTTAAGTCTTTCTGATTCCTTGACAACCACTTGATTGTATCTCGAAGAAACCATCCAATGTAGAAAGCAACTCAGACCCTGTCACAAGCTGCAACATATTTTCCATATTTTACAAGGGATAGTTATCCTTCATGGATGCTTTTTTTAGATTTCTAAAATCCACACAAATCTGATGTCTCCATTCTTCTTTTGATTGGCACGAGGTTTACAACCCAAGATGAATATCTAGTGGGCTAAATAATACCTGCATCTCTCAATTTCTTTAACTCCTCTTGCATTTTCATGGAGAGAAGTGGATTAATTGGCATTTTCCTCTATGTCCGAATGGCTTATTCTTATCCTCAAGAGGGATCTCATGTTGAAACAATTCTTCTCTATATGCTTTTAGCTCGAGAATAGGACCAAGCAAGGCAGTCTTGATATTTTTTCAAGAGTTGGGCATAGGACTATTTTTCCTCTTTACTTAAATTTCTACCCAACCAAATCTTCCTTGGTTTACCATTAGTTCCCAAGTTATGCTCTTCCACATCCCTTGAGGTAGACATGTTTCTATTTATGATGCAATCAACATTGTTAAAATTTGACTCAAGTGCAACAAGACCTCTAGGAATGGTGTTTGTTTTTAATTGGATGATATATTTTCCAAACAAAGTCTCTCTTCCTTCAGTCATACACACCATTGGCTCCCAATAAATATTTTGATTTGTAAACTCACCTTGGTTTTGTAATAACCTTAGCACTTGAGCATCATCATTAAAAACTTGCCAATGTTTTACATTATCAGGGACAACTGGCCTAGTTAGCACTTCAATGTTGTATTCACAATAAGGTGAAATGGTGTAATTTCCAAATCTAGAACCCAGCACTACCAAATTGTCAGCAGTAGCATTGATACCTCTTTCATGATACACAATGTTAAAGGAATCAAATATTTCAATTAAATCCCAAACTACATGCTTGTATTGTTTCATACGTTGATTTTTTGTAGCATATAGTTTTCTTATTTGTTTGACAACCAGCTCTGAATCTCCTTTTGCAACAATGTATTTTACTCCATATTTCCATGGAATTATTAACCCTAACAACAATGCCTCATACTCAACAACATTGTTAGTGCATTCAAAATTAATTTTGAAATAAAAATAAAACTCTTCCAAACTAGAGAAAGCAGAACTATACCAGCACCAATTCAAATTTGGAGCAAGCTCCATCAAATAGCAAGGTCCAAGGAGAACCTACCATATCAAGGCACTTTGATTTTCCATATAATTTTTTTCCATCATCAAAACCAATGAAATTCTTAGCATCCAAATCAACAAATAATACTTCATAAGTAGCATTATTTGGGTCCTCAATTAGATGCAACATTTTCTTTTCTCCATAGAGCTTGACAAGGCTTCCCTCAATGGGAATGGTGGAAAAAGACATATCCATTTGGACACTCCCTCCAACACTTGCAGCCCAATTTCTTGACAAAATCATACCCCATTTGGTAGGGAAATCAACAATCACAACATCCAATTTTAAATTCCTCCTGGATAAGATGCAAGTTGCACTACCAAACCTTTCACACAACCAACAACTGACACTTCTCTTGAGTCCATGGTAGTACACTTTCCATAGGCTTATTTCACTTTATTTCAACTCATTCATGACTTCTAGAGGCATGACATTACATGATGTACCAGAATCAAACATATAATTGTGAAGTAGCTTATCCTTTATAATCAAAGTTGTGAAGAATGGATCAACATTCAATTGGGAATCAACCAAAGATGTCCCCAAATATACCTCAGGTGTCTCTCTAAGATCTTCTACTACTGGTGGTGTTTCAAGGTCAACAATGATTTGAGGGAGTCTCAACAACATTTACATTTCTACCTAGAGTATTCTTCTCTTCTTCCAATCCCAAGTACTCAAATGCTCTCTTCTTATGCTCAAGAATTCTAAGAAACTCAATGATTGGAACACTCACTTTAATTTGGCTCAATACTTGGGCTATGTCATAGGGGACACTCTTTGGAAAAACAACATTGGAAGGGAGACAAGAAGATTCATTAGATGGTAGTGGATTCTTGGCAGCTTGGGCATGAGGAGGACTGTAATTTTTGTTTGGGACAACAAAACTTCTGACAAGTGTTTCTTTCCTAGGAGCTTCTTTTGGAATGCTTGTGAGCAAGGGTGTTTTAGGTTTGGCTTGAGGCCCAAATCCCTTAACAAACATGCTTACTTCTAGTGTTATAATATTTCTCTTGAGCTACAACAACATTCATCAACAATTTTCTATCTTCCTCCGAAGGGATACCACCATCATACTTCTTAATCATCAAAGCTTTTAAGTAATCAAAGTAGTTAGGAATTTTAAAAGCTTGCACTACATCAATTTCAAGAGCATGAGGGGGAAGAAATATTTGTACCCATTTGATGCAATCCCAAAAAGTTGTAGCTGTCCTAGCACTTATTACTTCAGTAGATGTTGCTCCTCCTTGTGAGCTTGAAGAACAACCCATCATGCAAATATCATCATCAGTACCATCATCATTATTAGCTTCACCTTCTTGTTGGTTTTCTTCACATGGAGGATGGGGTAGAAAACACCTATCACACCAATCAATATCAACAACCTCTTCAACAATAAGCAACCCTAGCAGTTAAGGGATCAGGTAACACTCTTCCTTCATGTGCTTGAGGATGTCTATTTGCAGACCCCATAGGTCCTTTACCTTTGTCATCAAACCTCTACTCATTCCTATGGTGATTGCCAAATCTATCTTGTGCTTTTCTGCCTAGGCTGACCTTGTGAATTTTTCCCAATTCCCTTCTCATCTCTTGCCAACTTGTATGAGATTTCTTTGACAACCCCTGCCAAATTTTTCACAACCTCTTCTAAATCAGCACCTTTGCTAGCTTGAGGTTTTTCAGGGTTTATCAATTTTACACCATCTCTCTTGAGAGGTTTCCCAATTTCTTTGATATTGTTCTCAATTTGAAGTGCCATGGTGAAAGCTTGTCTTAGATTGGTTGGGTTCTTATCTCTTAGGTAATAGGTTGCCTTCTTATCAAATGCATCTACATATTTGATTAGACAAGATTCATCACAAGGCCTCAAATTAATAGGCAACCTTCTCAAAGTTTTGTTAAACCTTGTGTTGAAGTCATGGACTGATTCATTAGGGTTCTTCTTGATATTTTCAAACTCAAGACAAAAGAAATCTAGGATCAGTCTTGTCACCATATTGCAACCTAAATGCATTTTTCATTTCAGTCCATGAATCAATAGAATTATTAGGTAGAGCCTTGTACCAATCCCTAGCATCTTATTCTAGTGTATGAATAAATAATTTGACATACACATCCTCAAAATCTATCTCAAAATCTTCCATCATATTATCAAAAAGTTTGAGATGTTGATCTCCAGTCATAACATTGTTACCTTGAAACTTTGGCAACCTATTTCTGACATCTTGTGGGACAACATTTGGGTAACCATCCATTCCTCTAAAATTTATAGGACCAAAGGTGTTAACAAAAAATGGAGGTCTAGGATGAGCCATGTTATTTTGTGGTGGTGATCTTGGAGGAGAAACAAAATGATGAGGAGTGAGAGGTCTTTGGAGAATGGGAATGAAATCTTCAAAATAGATCTCTCTTAAGGGCTCTCCTTCTTGATGATCTCTAGCAAATTTAGAAAATACAGGAGTAGATTTAGGAGAAATCCTTTCAAATGAACAAGAAGGTCCCTCACCTGATGGGGAATTCAAATCAGCAATAGGATTGTTTAAATCAGATCCACTTGAAGAAGAATTGCAGTCCTTAATAACAAGCTGCTCACTTTCAAACTCAACAACAAGGATCTCCTTTCTTGCAGTCGAGTCTCTAACAACCTTCCACACCTTTCTCCCCTCTAGCTCGAGTTTCTTGAATCTATAAACAAATTATTAGCGAGTCCTTGATGAAGAGATATTCTTCCTTCCAATTTTTTAGATTTGAGCAACAAATTATAAATGACAGAAAGGTAAGACAATTGGTATTTTCAATATCAAATCAGCATGGAGTCACCACTAAGGACTTTCACCTTAGTTGTGCGAGATGCACTAAAGTAATCTGTCAAATGTTTGCTATCACTGAAAAATTTGCAAAACCTTATAAATCGAGACCCTTTTCTTCTTAAATCAATCAATCACAATGCAACCAAAGTGTATGAACTGCTAGTAAATGGAAAAAGGGAAGACAAAACTTGAAACCCTTGTTTTAAAATTTAGATCTGAAGCATAGAATGATATTTTAATAATGTATTAGCTCAAATAATTGAATACACAAATGATCAAACTCTTCAAACACTTCAAAAACACCAAGAAATTCCAAGAACTCCCTAGAAATGGTGCTAGAAGGTGTTGGTACCCAAATTTGTTCTCCTTTTCAGTCTAAGTAGCATTAGAGATATGGCATGAAGCTTGAAGTCAGATAGATCATGATGTGTGTCATTTTGTAGCTAGGGATGTGATCTAACTGGCACTCAGATTTGTGGAGAGATGGATAGCACTTTGAAAGGATTTGATCTAACCCTCACTATTTTAGGTTGTGCCTTTTCAACCAAGGTAAGAGAACCTATATTGTAACCCCCAAATGGTGAAGGAGATGAAGATATCCCTCAATTTATGTAAATAGTATGAAAATTCCTTGGAAAATATGATCAACACTCCAAATCTGACTTTCACAAGTTGTCACTCCCAGATTATGGAGATATTTTCAATGCAAGGCAAGGGTTACTGAAGACATTGTATAATCCTGATTTGCCTTATGCATTTTTATAGATGGGTTAGATCCTTTTGTTGACACACAATGCAATGCAGGGGTAGTATGGGTAGGATTAGTTTGTTTGAATGATATTTTTGGTGGGGTGTTGACAAGACAAACTGGGATATATCAGATCTTTGACAACCTCTACAATACTTGAACAACTATAAGATAAAATGGTTCAAATAATCAAGATATTCTTTCAACCAGAAGAGGCATAAATGGAAGCCCATGTTACTCTTCACAAAATATTTGAGAATTCACCACAAAATATTGAAGTAAAGAACTCAATTAAACACAAAAACCCTTGATCAAACCATGCCTAAGGTACCCCAAAGGCTTACAAGAAATCTTTGTAGTCAAGGAAGGTAAAGTGATTTTAAATTTGTTTATCTCTTTATCAAATGAAGGCTCTTCTAAACATGATATTGAAATGCCACTAAACTATCAACAAGAAATGGAGATTGTGTGTGATTTCTAAAGACTTTCAATGCAAGATTGCAACAAGAACAATGAAAACTATTTACGGGCATTTAAAAATGATAACTTGAGACACCATATTGCCTAGAAAAACAGATTAACTCAAAATCTTGTTAGATTCATCAGCGAGGAGAGTTTCATGAACAATCTTAGAGCCGTGTGATGGCTATAACTTGTAACCAACTCACATATATGAAGATTCAACTCGGAAGAAATTATCCTAGTTCTTTGGTGGGTTTCTCAGAAGATGAGGATTTTCTCGAGAATTTGCTCATGATTTTCAACTTCCCCCTTTTACAATTTCTCCAAAATGCATTATATACCTCATGCCACATTGGAGCCTTCTTTCCCAAGCAAATAATATGCCATGGGATCAAGTTTGTTACAACAATTCTTCATGATTCAATGAAAATGACATCAAACAGAAAAACACTCGCAGGTTTCCAGGTGTACCCAAAAATATTAAATCATTACAAATATCTGGATCATTATCCTTCCTGGAGGCACGTTTTTCATCATTCAGGCATGCAAACACCTTTTACTCATCATTTTCACCTTTTTACCTTTTCAAATTACCTCTGTAACTTTTGATTTTGTCATTTCACATGTTTTCTCGGGTGGGAAAAATTTACTTCAAAAACATCTTAAATCAAAGAATTAAACCATGAAAGTGATTTCAATGATCTTGGAAGGCCAAGATGACACAAAATCACTATAAATTTGATGAATTTTGATGCAAAAATCATGATTCCAAGCTTCCTGGAGCTCCCATGGCGGTTAAAACAAATGGATGCATAGCAACCGTCGATCTTATCCATCTTTTAATCCTAGCCCTCCACGTGGAAGATGCGGAATTAGAAATAAGCTTGAGTCACCTTTTTAATTTTTGGATAAGGCCGGACACATGGCAAAAATGATTGGAACCAAAATTGGATCATTTTTACTTTTCCACATTTTTGGAAAAATGGAAAATTTTGAATTTTTTCTCTACCCCTTTGCCTTTGAATTTTGGAGCTTACATGTGGCACATGGTGGGTCCCATTTGGATCACACTTCAATTATACACATTTTTTACCTTTTTGGAAATTTAGAAAATTTTCACTTTTTACCCTTGGGGCCTGCACACCTGATTTCTCCCTTGCCACATGTCGCTTCCTCTATCGCTAAAATCCACGGGCCCAATTTTCATTTTAACTCCCTTTTTTGGTAAGGGAAAATTTTCAACCTTCTTTCCGCACTGGCTCGTGCCTCCGATTTCTCCACCACCACGTGTCTCCTTGTGATTAGTTGTGGGCCAGCACTCCAAATTTTGATTTTAAGCCTTTTTGTAAAAGGGAAAAATTCCCATTTCCCTCCACGGCCCGCACTTCCCTCTAACCCTTCATGGATATGTGTCCACCTATGATTTTTTCGTAGGGGCATGCTAAAAATTTTCATCTGAACTCTTTTGCAAAAAAGGGAAAAAATTCCCTTTTACCTCCGCCCACCGCCGACCCGCTCTGCGCCTACCGTCTTGCTGCCATGTCCTCCTCTGATTGGAGTGGGGCTAAAACTTATTTTGAAACTTTAGATAATTAGAGCTAAAAAATCTAAGTCCCCATGGCCACTCCTCCCTTTTTGGTTTTTAGGACACGTGTCTACTCCGGATTGGCTGTGGGGCTTTGGACCAATTTTTGAATTTAAAATTTTTACAAAATAAAGTCTAAAAATTCCAAGGGAGTCCAACCACCCACCAACCCCCTGTCAATCAGAACATGCCACATAGGAAAATTTTGAAAAAATGGGTCCCTGGGCCCGAAAATGCCCCATTGTTTGAAAAGGAAAAAAATGAAAAGTTCCCACCTTTCCTTTCCTCAGCCAATTAGAAGCTGCCACGTTGCCAATACCTTTATAAGATGAATTTGACGGAAAAATAATGCCCATCCCGATTGTCAAAATGTAAAAAATTCTAGGGATGCCCTAGAATTCAATTTTTTCACCAAGGATGGCAGATTTTTTTATTCTAAATCAACTAAAGCATGATTTCTGAACATTTTCGACCTTGGGATTGGATTTTCAAATACAAACAAGTATGAATTGATCAATTTTGATTTTTCCACGATCTGGAAAAGGGAAAAATGACATAGACCCACAAAATTGGAAAAACTAGGGCACAGAAAAGGGCAAACTTGGAATATTCCTTCAAATTAGGGAAAAACAATAAGTTTTGAGCATTTTAAAGCATTTAACTAGAGGGGAAGAATTATAGACCATCAAATCAAAGGATAAAACATTTTTGTAGATATAGATTTGAAAATTTAGGGAAACATGGTGCAAAGCTCAAAAATGGCACAAACATGTTTTTTTTCACACCAAACTACCTCAATTGATATAAAATCAAACTCTTTAGTTAGGCCTAGCATGGTAGTTTTGTAGAGTTGTAGGTTTTCAGCCCTAGTCTCGTATACCTCGGATTCTAATTTGTGACTTGTTGTGAATCGCCAAACACCCTAATGTTGAGAATGCCCATTCTCTTATCTACAATGAGACCTAATAGGAGAGCCTCATATTTGGCCCCATTGTTTTTGCATTCAAAATTTAGTTTGAAAGTAAAAGGTAAAACCCTTCCTTCGGATGAAGTAAGGATTACACACCTTGATGCCGAAATGACACTTGGCCCCATCAAAATGGATGGTCCAGCAATTACTCGAAAAGATAGATGTTGATTCATCCTTTGTGAGTTCTCCTTTTATCTCAGTTACATCTACCATACATACTTCATCTGCTTGGAAGGAAACCAAGCCCTAAAGCATGTCCCATACCCATGGAATTAAAGGGGAGAAGGATAGGTAGATCATTTTCTAATATTTTAACAATATTTGTTGTAGTTCCTAATGAAACTACCTCTCTACAACAATACTCTCATCCTTAACCACCAGAATACCTTTGATCAAACTTGTAACCTCTAATTCCGTTGTGGGAACCAACTTTTCTTCTAATAACGTGCTTGCGGTTTGTTTAACTAAAGAGTGGAAAGATCAAATTCGAGTAGACACTTGGATTTTTCCTTAAGTTTGCTAGATGTATATCAAAGGCCTTTGGATCACCTTAGGTGACAAAGACTTTCTCTAAATACAAGAACCCGACTTCTTGGAATAGGGTGGATGAGATTGCTTGCATGCGGTGGAACCAAGGGTGACCAAAGATCATATTATAGTTGGTTTCCCGCTATATAATATAAAACTTAGTAAGCAGTTTTTTTTGGGGCCAAGAGTAGCGGTAATACTATGGTTCCGATCAAGGTTGCCTTGAGGATATCGTAGCCCCTCAATGTGTTTCGTGTTAAGGAGCAACTAGTCTCCCCATATCCTAACTTATGAAGAAAATAGAAGGGGAATATATTAACTTCTACCCCATCATCGATCATTACATGCTTCACATAGTTGTTGTAGATCCAAACCTGTAAAAACAAGGTTGGATCACCTCTAAAAACTATTTCAGCATCCGTAAGCATTTTCTTATGTTAAATACAAACCCAATATCCCTTTCGGTCTTCCCTAGGGGAAAACATAAAAGTCTACATGGTTTATCTGTGCCTCTAGAGGTGGGGTAATGTTATTCAAATGGATGAGAGCAAGCACTTGAAGAGAGCAGCCCAATGAGTAAGAGAATTCTTTAGTAAATCTAAAAGGAAATGTGTGAAAAGGTCTTGGTTAAATCATCGATCAAGTCATAATCCCCTACTAGCTTTCTTAGCGTGTCATGAACACCATCCGACGCAACTAGATAGATTAGGATTGGCTGCAATGAATAGTCTCTAACTCTTGTTACAGCGTTAATTTGGGGTTCAACATCTAACTCAACCAAACCTACAATCTTCATTTATTGACGACCATCCAAAGGAGGTGCCACCTGCGGGTTTGACAAATTTGAGGATTCATGATCATGAGTCCCTATTATAATAACTTTATTTAACCATTAGGATCCATTCTACCATCCTTTGGATGCATGGAGAGAGGATCATTAAAGATTCCTAATAGTGTGTTATATGGAGACACCGATCCCATATAGGTGTTCTAAGCCCAGGTGCGATTGGGTTGGCTAGAAACATGTTGACAAACAACTATATTTAGTCTTCTCGAAACCATTAAAAACTTATTACAATCGTAAAAAGTTCTTGTGTCATGCCCACGGACCCTATGGAAAGCGCAATATATAAGTCGGGATCATAATCCCAGGCCTTTGGTTTGTCCTTGTTGTTGTTTGAATCCACGGTTATTGTTTGGTTGTTGACTATTATAATTAAGACTTTGGAACCCTTTCCCTTGATTCTAGAATTGGTTGGGGTATTGGTTAAGGCTTAGGGTTGGCATTTGTATTTTTGGTTGAGGCTATTGTTGTTGATGTTATTGGGGATGATTAAAATCCATAGCGTTCTACTGAGGATGAGAAATTGTTGTTTCTCGATTATTGCCATTTTTATTGTTATTCGTAGCACCTATACTAATGGGATTAATAATGTTAGGCTTTTGGGTTAATCTGTTACCCCATCAATCATGAATCCATGATTCTTGTTAAGGATATTTGGTCCTTGATTGTTTTTTTATTGTTGAAGTAACCGGAAGTGTTTTGAGTGGGGGTAACTAACTTCCCATTTGTTCCATAGGATTTACGACCACTTTTGATGGCTGCTTGGTTGATCTAAAGATCACCCTCTAAGCACCTCTTCATATCTCCTTAATGGGAACTTTTGGACCTCTTCCTTTGACTCCTTGTTGAGGGAGTGAAGGAATAAATCACAGAGCTCCATTTGTTCCATGTTTGGAGCACTTGCGGAAGAGTAGAGAACATTTCACCACCTCTCGAATGAAGTGATCTTTGGATTCGTTATGTTCTTTTTTGATATGAAGAAATTCTCTTATTCTTGTTACTTTGCACCCGAGTTTGTTCATATCAAGATCTTTGATAAATTTTGACACTAATTGTTTGAACAAGTGTATCAAGCCTCTAGTATCCTATAATACCAATCGAGAGAAATGCCTTCAAGAGTCTTAGGGAAAATCTTTACAATGACTACATCCCATGGGAGCAGCTCTCGAATGGCCATTACATAAGCCTTAATGTGGGCATTTAGATCACCCTCCCCTTTAAAATTTAGGAGATCAAACAAGGGTCTCGGGAGCATGACTTCCTTAATAGAGAAATCTAGGGGTTCTTTGAGATACTCGAATAAATCCCCATTGCATATGTTTCCACCATTGAATACCCTTGTTAGGGAGGTGGGGTTTCATTGGTTGTTAAAACAGGACAACATAAACATTTGGTGGGCGTATGACATCCCCTGCGATTGGTTGTATGGACCTAGGTATGAGTACATGTCTCATACTCGGAGATTTAGAATACATGTGCATATAAGGGGGTTGATTACTTTGATATGGAGTTGAAGGTATGAAGCCGAGGGAACGTTACTTTTCTAGCTAGTATAGCATTCGAGAATGCATTTCCAGCTGATGCCCATTGTAGATATCCATATGTAGCTTGAGGAGGCGTACCCAAGGTACTGTCCCGATTAACAAGTCCCCATGATTTGGATTATTCATGTATACCGACGGATTCTACACGGTAGCCACTTGTGCATAGTTCTATGAATAGGAAGGATCCCATGCTTTCTCGGCATATGAATTCTATGTATTTTGGAAAAGCTCTAACTCCTTAACTTTATCAACCAAAGCTGAAATGACATCACCCATTGACAGGAAGATACCTTGCTTAGATACCTTTGGTTGAACCTTTGGAGGTTGTTGAGGAGAATAGTATCCTACCATGAATTGTTTGCGATGTTGCCACCCCTCATTGGTTATATTGTCAATTAGTGGAGTGGTAACATTATTGTTCTGAAGTAGGATATCACCTTGTCCTTTCAACCTATCTAAAAATTGGTTCATTTTTTGGAATTTCTGCTCACTCCTAGCATACCGTGCTAAATACTCCTCATCGAGATGGGGGAGTTGATCGGATTGTATAGTAATGGGATGTTGAAATAATACCTGAGGATATGAACTCACTTAACTAGTGAATTTCATGTTTTTTAAACTTGATTGTTCAAGAGGATAAGTCTGAGTGACTTGATCCAATTCTTTGATGCATACAGAAGAACCAACATTGGTTCCCTGAAGCAAAGGATTTTGAGTGGATGAGTGATTGTCTACCCATGTTGAAAGTGAAGGTGACTATTGTGGCATGTTTAATTGGTACTGGTACATGTTAAAACCTAGGATGGTTCAACTGTACTCATCATATCTGACATATTTGGGGTATAAGAACACCCACGAGAATAAAGGAAGGATGAAAGTGGAAACACTTAGAGACTAGCTCTTCACATTGGGTTCACCAATTTGTGCACAGAAAATCAACACATGACCTTCTTCGTACTGACCTCCTCCGAGGTCATGCCAAGACAGCCAGTGTGGAATTGAAATGAGAGTAAAAGTGATGGTGATGAGCAAGCTAATTGGGAAACCTTATGTCTTCGACAAGCAATAACAGAATCTACGAATCTAAGGAAAATACTGCAAGGGGTGTGATGGTAGGGTCTGATATGATAGCTACTCATAGAATCCAATCGACATCTAGTTCAACCGAGATTCTATTGATTGGTTGTGGAATATGTGAAAAGTAGCATGTAGGTGCCTCATATGGGTTTCCAAACAAGGTCATGGAAATTGAGACAAGAGATGTAGTGGAGCTGTAGTAACTAAGGGTGATTCTCTAGTCTTGTCTAGAAAGTCTTAGCTTGATTAGATACTATACTCAAAAATTAAAGTTATGTGATAATATTAGGTGGAATAAATGAGGATATGAATACTGCGTACGTAAACTAGTGTTGATATCTAACCTGACCGAGCAGGAATTTGTTGGGTTGCGGACTGTGGGTCACAACCAAAGACTCGTTGAGGCTGAGGCCCTTGTATGGTCATGCATACAATCAAATCCTATTTCTAGGAGTAGTCCAAAAGTCATAGGCTTGATTAGCAACTATGTTCAATGTCTCTAACTATCTTATTTTCTCTACGTATGTGGTGGGTGTGTGTAAAATTGTTAAGCACAAACTTGTGTCAATGTCAGTTATTAACTCTAGCCTGTTGGGTTGTGGGACCAGAGGATCACAACTATAGGTATTTTCCTGTTGTGGACCATTGATGGTCATGCAAAATGAATTGATTTGTTTTCGGTGAATAAACTATCTATCAAAGGAAATCTAAACTATATTTTTGGTGTTTTCTCAATATATCAGGACAAAGCAATAAAACAAACTAATCTATGGAAATAAATATTTTTGTGCTTTTCTAACTTTTCAGACAATGCATCTAATCTAATAAATGATTTTAAAACAAATAACTGGTCGGATGTAGCTAGCTATCTATGTAGATGTGGGAATCTAAATCTAAGATCTACTCTAATTCAAATAAAATCTCTCCAACCCTACCTCAGAAGTGAAGAACAAATCATGACTCTAAAAGAGCTATTGTTCACTCACAACTTCCCTGGTCATATTAAAGGAAAAACTTCCTATTGATTTGATCTACTTGCAACTATCTAATTAATTGAAATGAATTATTTCTCTACTCTATTTGATATGAAATTGACAATTTGACAAAACAAAGAAAACAAATACACAACTCCAACCTAGAAGAGAAAGAGCTTTGGTCCACAGTTATTTCCTTTCTTTCTCTGAGTGTTCATGTGAGTCCAAGGATTTGGGAATGTAAAGAAACACAACAAGATGATGGTACTTGAGTGATGAAAACTTGGAGGTAATCGGACGTAATGCGGTAGAATAAAGATAGCACAAGAGATCACGGACTTGGCTAAGCAAATCCTAGCAAGAATATGGCAGCACAACAATGCACGATAAACAAAATTCTCGAGGCCCTTTTCTTGTATACAAGCATGGAATATATAGGAATGGAGGATGGAAGGTTACTTCATGCACAAGGAATTAAAGAGGCAATTCCAATCATTAAATCTATTTAGAAATAGAAGGAATAAGGAGAACCAAGAAAATGAAGCTATTTTTAGAAAATTTGGCTCACATATGCGTTCAAAAAGTAAACTTAAGTGAATCGTCACACGTAATTTCTCACATGAAGATTCTAGAAAAATCAATCAGACTTCCGCCTATGCAGGGAAGTGGTTTCGGGACCACTTGTCCCGGGCAGGTGGTGGTTTGCAAACCGCCACTCGGGAAGGGTGGTGGTCCCGACATGAAGGCCAAAAAAGCACGAAAGAAGGGGAAGCTAGAAAATGCAAGGAAAAGATAAGTAAGGTTATCTAGGCTATAAATATATACTATGAATGTGATTTTGGAGCACGAACACCTTCTTGAAAGGATTTTGAATCATCACTGGGAATTTTATAACCATTTTCCTCGCCAATGTAGCACATACTGATTTTGGGTGCATACAAGCACCTTTCACCGATGAATAATATGCAATGACCATTTACACCTTGCATCAAAATGGATCTTTATATGATCCCCTTATACTATTTCTTATCAATTCTCTAACGTTGTTCCATTCAAACTCAATCTAGTTAATGATGATATTCTAGATAGTGGCACTTGATCACACTCATCACCACATACTTGGGGGCATCACACTTATCTCTTCCCCATCGTAACATCAACAAGAATCTCATATTCCCTCACTCCACATCTATACTTTTAGATACACATATTTAAAAGCTGCAAAGTAGTATCATCATTACATGATGAAACACTCTAGTGCTTTGGTTCACAATTGAATGTTGAGGCTGTCATATACACATGAACCTCGCCTGATACACTATACATTACACACTCCACATTCTTACACACTTGACACATTCACAACACATCCTTCTCATCACTTGGCCACATTACACATTTTACACTTGACACATTTACAAACACATCTTTCTAGCATTGCTTAGTCACACTACACATTACACATTACACACCTCACACAACACACGTTATCCACACACAACATCTTCCTCTCACATCTTCTATCATACACTAGGTGCATTACTCACTATACACATTCACGCTACATCTTTCTTACATCTACTTTAATGCATTGTGCTCATTACTGATGACACATTGTAGTACCATGGTTCATACTCGAATGCTAATGGTATAATTCTAAAATAAAAATCACCTCCTCATCACATTGCATCATTTTATTTTCTTGATATTCACAAAATCACTCAATCAATCTTTCTATCACCTCATGTGAAACTATTTTTTCAAACTTCACAATTCATCCATTATAGCATCTTATCTATACATTTCATGGTATACGGTTTTATGCTAAACCATCACACTTTATAGCATCTTATCCATACATTTCATGGTATACGCTTTTATGCTAAACCATCATAATTTATAGCATCTTATCCATACATTTCATGGTATACGATTTTATGCTAAACCATCACACTTTATAGCATCTTACTCACACATCTAGTGATATACGCTTTAGGATAAATCATCACACATTCGAACACCTCATTCCACAACTTCGTGATCAATTCTTCCTACATCGTATTCAATCCTACACATCACATGACAACTCAATCAACACCTTTTTGGAATATTATTCAACCCGTTTATCACTCACACACATCATTCTAAAATCCACACTTTGTGCTCTATTAATCAACCATTTCTATCATATGATCACATCATTAAACCCATTTCTTGATGATGCACTATCATTTATGGTTCATTATTGAATTTTGAGGGTGCATAAATAAATTAACCTCATTGCATACATAGAAATCCACTTGGGGCACAATTATCCTATCATTCACATTGCATTCCATTATGTCTCATCCATAACATACTGCATATCTTGGTTGAGTTTACTCTTTCTTAAATTTACTTATTACATGCACATCTTACTAGACATGCTAGATAGATATCTTTTATATCATTATATTTTTCATACACACATACATGTTCACTTGTCTTTTTAGTTGTGATAAAAATACAACAGATCTATTACTCACAGTATGGATGATTGGTGTAATTCCTATTACAAGTCCCATAGAGACTCTTAGGGACATCCACTTCCATACGGTATAGTGTGATTGTTTAATTTTTTTCATAGAACATTACTTTATCATATTATACACACTTTGACATACTTTTTATCTTTCTAACATGCTAATGGGTGCTTCATGTGCAATATTTATTATGTAGGACTATCTGTTTCCATGGTTATTTGTTACATTATTTTTCATTGTTTGCTCTTTGTCTGATCTTATCTATGGGTTTTTCCTTTCTATTGTGTTCACACTTGTTTTATTCTAACCATTACAACATTGATTGTCTTGTGACATCATGAGTGATGTTCCATGTTTATAACCCACTTTTTGTGGTCTACATTTTTATTTCATGTTTAATTGCGTTTTATCTTACATTGTCTTCTTAGCTTACATTTCATCTTTTACATGCTATTTTTCTTTGATTGTACTAACACTTTTCTCCTAATCACTTTATTTTCATGTTCCTTGGTTTAAACCAAGCACATTCCCTTCCCACTGTAAGACATAATATCAACACAATAGTCGATCCTCTTTTGGGACACATACTCCTTCGGTGATGTCACATACACCCTAAATGAGGGGGGAATCATTTAGGTGAATCATTCACCCCATAAAACATTATACACAACATAATTTTCAGTTTTAGATAGGGGTGAGAACCAAACTTAGGCTCTTAGTACAATGATTTCCTTCCTCGATTCCTATAACGAGGGAAAATTACATAGTGATTTTAGTTCATCACATTCTACGAGAACTCCACATAGTTATTTTTACAGGAAAACAATCCTTATCACTTTCAATGATTTTTCACACCATTTGTAGTGGTGTCCTACATTGGAGGAATAAGTCAAAGGTTAGAGGATGACACTAGACTTTTCTCCCTGCACTTATTCTATGACATGGCATGAAATTTCCTAAAAATCATGGTTGGCTCAAGCGGCATGAGATCACCCAAAAACTTGGTCTTCTATAAAATATTTAATATCCTTTCTACACCCTTTTTCTCATCACAGATCGGGCGTGCGTGTTTATTTTCACGTTTTCAGCATTTTTACATACTTGTTTACATACATACATGTGTGTTTGACTACTTATTCGTTATTACATTTTTCAGTCCATTCATATAGAAAGTGGTAGTCAATATCATCAACATCATCAAAACAACAACAATATCAACATCAACAACGGTACATCGTGACATCTACACATATGTTTCCACCATGGGTTCATTTTCATCACCAATTTTACACTTTCTCCTCCTTATCATCCATGCTTCACACTTTTTATCACTACATGCTTTGTGTAGTCCCTCGGCATGCTTTCATCATCAATCTACAAGGTTATCAAGTACACATATCTTATCTACTTTATGTCATCAAGATTTACACTCACCAACATAAAGTGGGGGAAAATTTAGAGATAAAATCACATACTTTGGGTAATTATCTAGTCCTTATTACATACTACTATTCATGTGATTCATATGTAAGAAAAATATTGATTAACCCATGTCTTTTGCCACCTTTCTTTGATTTATGTTATCACTTTTTGTCTTACACCCTTAATTTCTCAACCTACATTTTTATAGTTAGACATTTATAATCCTAGACATTATTGCCCAACTAGGGCTACAAGCAGTGTCCTTGTCCCCTTTGGGCCTTACAGTATTTTATTCATAATTTTTGGTTATTTTTATCCATTGAAGCATCTTATATTTTTGTAGTCGACCTTTTTGAGGTTAATTACAAAATTCAAGAAAAGGAATCATATAAATATAAATGTATGTGGTCATAATAAAGGACAAAGCACTAAGCATTAGCTATCACCACCTAAGGTTACATCCATCAAGTATCTAAGAGCTCCATTACATCCATATATAAACATCCAAGAAACAAAATGGATTGTTTCTCTATATACACACTTCATAGAGGGGAATTTCATTCTATTCCATGCACACATCTATTAAATTTCTTTACATCTAGCTTACTTTCTCACTATCAAGTGTGACATGTAGAAAATACACCTAGGAAAGATTTCATACACACACACACATATAACTACATTCGGCCTAAGATGTAGTGTAAAACTCAATTGTAAGTTCACCATTATAACATATGAGGAAATTACACCCCCTCATTATACATATTTCTTTTTTAGGATTTGATGTCTATTTGAGGGTTTTATAGGTTCATATTTCATTGCAGGTTTTGAATGACCTCGCAATCATTGTGTGACCTCGGAAAGATGAAAGGCAACTAATAATGAATACATTACGACCACTCGGAGGAGGTTTATGGAGATTTTATGTATACCTAGGTACCTATAAATAGGTTTAGGGCACCCTTTGGCACCCCTATCACTCTTGAGCACCCGGTCTAGCTTGCTTTTCCATATTTTCATTTTTCTAGGTCTCTTTACAATGTTCCTACTTCTCTGTTCACTTGTTCAACACTTTGGTACACTTCTGATTTTATTATGAAATAGCTAAGTACCTTTTTCTCCTCCTTACAACTAGGGTTTCATAATTTATTTCTTAGTTTTCTTGCATATCATTTCTATAATTAATTTCATTTTTATTTTACTATTACAATAGTATCATATTAGGCTCTTTATTTCCACATTTTTAAAATCAAACACAGTAGAGATACAAATCTCAACAACAAAAAATAATCCATAAAATAATGCATAATTTCAAATCCTTTCAAATGGAGGATCCATTTTAAATTATGGGATACAAAAATGTCTCTTCATCTACCCCCTCACATGACTTTTCATATATCCCTATCACTTATGAAATTTCATCTTCTTAGGATACAAAAGTAAGTATTTTTCTTATTATTGAAAAAGGAATCTTACAATGTTTAATTGAAGGTCACTTAAGTGAATAAGATGAAATAGAAATAAGTTCATCCTCACTGAGAAATTAGAACATGGAGAGATAATAAGGAAGAGAAAGAGAGGGAGGGTTGAATTATTATATGAGGATGAAGAATTTCCAAATGAAAAATTTTCTGATTTGAAGCATGGTGATCAAAATTTCCTCCATCTATAAGATGTACAAACACTCCAGACTACTAAATGAGTGTTTAAGAACACTGTTGTGAGACATTCTAATGTGATTCTGATATGATTTTGGGAATCATTCATGATGGTTCTTTATTGATCTCAAAGTTAGAGTGAGGATCACTTTATTACTATTTACAATTTCACAATTAACCCTAGTGATCACAGAGAAAACTTTATGACACTCAAACTTTTTGATATAGTCCTCATCTTACTAAAATAAGAATTCATCATGTAGATCAAAGTATCACCCTTGAAATAAATTCATGTCACATGGCCACATGTTGGAATGAAATGAGGTGTTGGAAATGCATTTCCTTCTTGAGGCATGATAACTCAAAAATGATTTAGGTGAGTGTTTAATAACACTACCCGTGGATGGAAGTGAATGAAATGGATATTATTTCCCATTATTGTAAATATTATGCTTCAAATGAATATCATCACTTTATTACCTTTCTTGGCTCCATAATCCTCCTTGAATGGAGTCAACTCATAAACTTATTGATCACAGATTTCTCATAGAAATAGGTAACTTCTTGATACTTCACACCTAGTGGTCCTGGTTGCCTTAGAATATATTTTCTTAGCTTGTTCCTTGAATAAGGTTTGAAATGATTGAGTTAGGATACAAGGATCATCAACTCATTCCTTGAGTCACACATTTCACCTATGAGAATGATGACCTCTCCAATACTCACTTTCCTGACCATGAGTGGAAACGTCCTTATGGTGTTTAAACATATCTATTAAACTTGATCCACATGGAGAAGGTTTTCATCTTCTTAATAAAAATTTTAATCCCTGAATGGTACTTGAAGGAATGAATGAAAATTAGTTCCATGTTCTTGTCCCCCACCATGAATTGAAACTCTAAAATTTCCAAATCCTTTAACTTGAAAGATGTGAGATTCTTATCAAGCATGGATCAAGTGTTTAGAAACACTTCTCGAGGTATACATTGCTTTAGATGAATTACATCCTCATTCACATGTGATAATTTTTCATCATTATCATGATGGTCATCCTCTCGGTGACTTGATCTTGAATGAATCTCTTGATGTTTCATATCATTGTTAGACCCCACGATGTTCTGATTTCTCCCACTTCCCAAGTGATTATATTTCACACACAAAGTGACTCACCCTAATCCATTCATCCACATAGTGTGATTCATATGGTGTTTCTTTTGTGGATGAATTCAAATGGATTTAATTCCTTCACCACAATTGGAATTAATGAATTGTCTACCTCCTTTTGTCAAACTCTATCATGTAGAAACCACCTCAGAATGATGCTTTAGGATCGTGTAAAATGTTTCATGACCATTTTTAGACAAAGAGATACATTCTTAAATTTTCAATGATGACAAAAATCAATGAGATAATAAAAATGGGAGTTTTCACATTTTTTTGAGTTTAATAATAGGACTTCTTACTATTTTATGCAGTGTCTTATCCAAGAATGCTATTTTTAGTTATTTTGCATTTTTTCACTTCTTTATATTTCTTTCCCATTCGGGGACTATAGATGCTAACAATTAACTTTATCTGACAACTTAATATTTTAATACATGCCTTATCATGAACACACTCTATTTTTAGTAAGTGCACTACGGTTATCGGATTACAAAAAAATAGTCTTGAAATTTTGGGTTTTATTTAAAAATTACTTGCTCCAATTTTTAGATAATTCCTTGATTAAGATGAGTGAAAAAATTATTTTTTAATCATATATATAATAATAATGAGAAAAAATTAGTCCTCCATATGTTCAAAATTAGCATACCCATCGTGAAAGAAATGTCTCAAACAAAACTAATTTTTTTAGGCTCATTCGCTCTAAGTTTAAGAGATGTTCACCCACTAGATATTCAAAAGGTGAAAAATATTAAATGAGGGAATAATTTTTATAAGAAAAATATTCCTAAAAATCAACTACTTGATTATGCAAGAGATGGTTTTGATGAAACTAGATTTTCTCGGGATCATTTGCTCCAATTTTGAGGTGATTTCCTCTATAGATCTTCAAGAAATGAAGAACAATACTAATTTAATTTTTATACTATGGAATGGAATCCATTAATGAATTTTTGAATTTATGATAGAATAAATTTCAACAAAACTACAAAATGTATGGAAGAAATTTTTTTATACACTTTTGTATCTCCTGATAACCATGGTTCAAATCTAGATGAAATATGGTGCAATTGGTTTAATGGGGATATAAGGGACACCAAGGAAACAAAATTTCACCTTTGAGCATTGTTTTGAAATTTATCATGGTGGAAATTTGGCTAATTATGGATTGTATACATTTTCACTCACTCTCATACACCTAGACACAACCCGAGTTAACTTAACTGCATGTGGAGGGTTTGAGAGATAAAAAAGGGAGTGTGGAACAATTTATTATCTCTCTTATACCATTTGAAATAGGATAAAATGGGGACACAAAATTTTTCCCATTATGAGGGAGTGAGGCAAGTGGAATTAAGGGAGCGAGGATGGATGAGATGAGGGAGCTAAGAAACACACCTACAAAGCATGAAGAGGTCGGATGGAAGTCAAGGGATTATTTTTACACATAAAAATAATTATTGTCCTTATTCCCTTATGAATTGGGGATATTGGGAACACAAAAATTTCTCATGGCGAGGAAATCCGGGTGCATGTTTTAATCCCTCATGTCCCCCTTGCACCTTGGATGCAAATTAGACACACGGGACACCAAGTGATCCAAAGTGTTCATGTAGGTGGAGGGTGAGGGAAAATTGTATGTCCCTAATGGCCCCCTTGTCCCCAAGAGTAAAATAGGGATAAAATGAGGTCAAAAGTGTGCACAGCTATAAAAAGAAATCATGTTTTTCATCCGATGACCAAAAATAGCACAGACAATTACTTATTTCACCCTAGACAATTAGGGTGATTTTTTGGGTCAATTTTAATTCAAACATACATTCTAAGATCGATGAAATAGGTTTTAGAATTTTAATATTCCTAGAACCCAAAAAATTGATCTCTTTTTGTTTGGGACAAGGAGAGACAATCAAGTGTTTAGAATTCTTCATGAAACTGTCAATCCTTGGAGAAAATGGATTTTACTAATTTGTATATAATTATCATACCTTTCAAATTCCTACTTTTTTTTATTCTTATAACTCCTTATGGAGCTCCAAAATCATGTAGATAAGTTATGGTTTTACATTAGACTAAGTGTTCCCCGTACTTACTAGAAAACACATGTTGTTGAGTTGAATTTCCTGAATGACTAAACCTTTCATAAATATTCCCAAAACTTTTAATATTACCCTGAACCACCTATGTATACTAAATAAATTTTTATAATGTTCTCATAGGGTTCACATAGGTTTTCAGATGATCAAAACTGGCCTTTTTAGGCTTCTAACAAGACTAGTCTTCCTCTAAACTTTTGATTCAACCGATGAAACTTATTGTAATTATTTTTGCACTAAATCATTTTTTACGAAATTTATTAATACCATTCCAAGGATAGGATCAACATGTCACATGAGGAAGGTTTACTAGGGGGATTTAGGAGGGCTAAAAGGAAAAAAATATTATGGTTTAGTTGTCATTGTTTGAGTTTTGCATTTTTAGGCTAGTTAATTCACATGAAAACACATAATAATGGAAATACTAACACTATGAAGTGTAATATTAGGATCCCCTAATGTAGTAGTCGTAAATGTAGGAATAGTAAATGCATGCATAGTAGATGATGTAAGAATAAGTTCATTCATTAAGGATATTATAACATGCTTAAGTAAATCCCAAAACATTATAGAAGAAAATCATTATTATTATTATTTTCTCAAAAATATCTAAAATGTTTTTCCTCATCTTTGAGAAGTATGTGATTATCATATTCATTACAAAATCCTTCACCTTGTACATGTTTATTTAAAATAGTGAAGACATAATGAGAATATATGTTAGCCGTAGAGTATGGGAACTTACAAGTATTAGAGACCATAATGTCAGATTGTATATCAATGCAAGTAGAATCAACATAGGGATCCCCTCCCTCATATAAATTAGGATCATGGATTTGATTAGATGATTAGATAATAGTAGCTCATATTAGTACATGTGAAACACCCCTTAGGATTGAGGTGAATATTATAAAAGAGTTGAGGATTAATCATGATGATACACAAAAAGATAAATCCTAAAGATAAAAAGAGGACCATACACTAAAAAATAAGGACAACATTTAAGGAAACTAGGATTTTACCAAAATGATGTATTCAATCAAGATTGAAGTTCACCAAATGTTTACACCCTAAAAATATATAAAAATGAAATGAATGAAAATATAAAGGATCTAAGGATTTATTATATGAGGTTGTTCTAAATCGATTATTTTATAATTAACCATGAATAATAATAATAATAATAACACATTAATATTTGAAATATTGATAACTAAAAATAACAAGGGGATGTGAATACATATTTGTACAGAATGGAACAAAGCGGATTTAGATGTGTAGAATAGAAAAATAATATGATGTAGCGCCCTCCTATTATTTATTTGTTAACCTTGCTATGAGAAATTCAGTCCAATCCCTTGTTTTGGATGAGTCCACTTTTCATCTAGTATTGACCTTGGGATTTTAAATCTCACCAAGAGGAATTTTTGGTATTATTTTGGGTGGTGGTAGGTTGACAACTAGTTGATCATCACCAGTTAACCTCCTCCATATTCTTAGTAAGTTCAATAGAAAAAGGAAATAAATAAATGAGTGTATGTGTGTGTATTTGTATTATTTAAATGATAATAGTAATAGTAAAAAGTAAAAATGTAAAAATGTAAAAAAAAAAACTAAGTGAGAGGCGACAAGGAAACTTTCATGAAAATGCGTTTAACATGTTTGAAGATAAATTCCACAAATTTTATAGTGTCCTTCTCCTCACCTACACAAATATGAATACCTAGAAACTATCAAAAAAATTCAAATCACATGTATAAATCCATTTTCCACCTCCACTAGACAACATCATCCATGTGTGTTTTAAATGGGAGATTAGAAATAAGGAATAGATGTCCATGAATCCATAACAAAGAGGGGATGTTGTCAAGTGTTGTAGTTACAAAAATATAGTAGATATGTATTGCAAACTGGATGCACCTCAATGAGATGCAACATCATAGAATAGACCTAACCATGTAAGATTCATTTTTTAAAATTATTTTAGCATGATTTTGTTGTGTAGGTTATGGGAAGAGGGTTGTAGATGTTTCATGGTATGGGAACCCCTTTAATCATGGTATAAATAAATAAATAATAATAATATTTTTGGTGTGATTTACACTTGGTTACATTGGCCATATTAAGGAAACTATAAACCTTTTCATCAACATCCCAATAAAAATCTTGAGGTGGCTACGTGGATTTGTAATCTTGGTCATCCTTCTTAGTTACTGATTCTACCTTGAGGAAATTACAAACTTTTATATTCAACATGCCAATAAAATATGTGGTGGTTTTGAGGATGTTTTTATTGGGTACTTGGAGGCACATAAAAATACAAAGGCACTATTTACATAAACTCTTCTTTTGATCCACATATTTTTGTTGCCTAGGTAGACCTTAATGTAAATATGGAGACATGCTTAAGGCATGAGAAGTTCTTGAAAATCTGCCAAGAATAAATTTGGTCTCATGAAATATAGTGAGTGATGGATAAAAAAAAGAATGGGAACTATGTGAAAAAAATACTATAGAGTTTGATTCCTTGGAGTGCACATGAGGACTCACCTTGAGCATCTTCATACATCAGATCATCATTTAACATACATGAATTTTCACCCATTATTATAATTTCACTTTCATAACTTGAAATTATTATTTGATAATATTAAAATGATATATTTTATATAAAATCATTCACACTTCCTTTTATTATTAACGCATCTCGTAAATCACTTTATATCATAAATTAAACCAAGTAAAGAAAGCACAAAACACCTTATCATGGAAGGCATGATAACAAACTATGTAGTCATTTATTTATGCTTAATACTATTTTCTAACCCCAAAGGTTCGTTCTATCACCCAACAGCTCTGGGCACTCACCCAAGGCACACGTGGGTGTCGAGCCCCCTCATTTATGTGAGCTTTGTGAGAAGTTTCCACCATTAATTGAGGATGGTTTACAAAATTAGAATTACATTCACTTATTTAAAAATGTAGAAAGTGCAACTAACAGATCCACACATTAATGCATTACAGAATCTAAATAATATTTGTAACAAGCATAATAAACTAGATCTAGGCCATGATAAGTCATATAACATGAGGGTTTACACCCATAAAGAAGTTATATATAATGAACCCACATACATATTGATTTAAAATAGTTCTAGCAGCCACATTACAGTCAAAAGGGTCATCTTAGACCACACACACACACACACACACACACACACACACACACACACACACACACACATAATGACAGAGACTTGTCTCCCATAAATATTCTTGATATGAGACCCTAACTATAATTTTTCCTACTCTAACCCTTGTTACAAATCCCAATACCCATACATATGCTTATGGAATCCCTTACAACCCTTGGCACTAAGTTCTCTAAACCCTAGCATTACTACAGCACTTTGTTACTCTCCTTCTCTTTCTCTACATTCTTTGTGTGTGTGTCTCTACCTTCTCTCTATCTCCCTCTCTCTCATCTCTGGCCCGAGCATTACTTTATATAAGATCAACACCCAATGCCATGCCTTATCTAAGTACAAATCGCATGCCAAGTGTCGATGTGGTCCTCTATTAGTAAATTATTATCCCTTTGCAAACCCTCCACTCTCTGTAATGATGTCTTTTGGGAATATTCCCTATGGGGAATATCTTTTCTTGACATCCAGGTTCTAGGCTGGCACCTTATCATCTCATCACGCATAATCAGGTCCTCATGCTTTTCCTCAAGTTCCCTAGCATGCCGAATATGGCTAAGTCCTTTAAACCCATGTTCTGTCTCTGCACGTGCCTTGGTTTCACTTAAAACCTTCTTAAATCCCTTTTTCATGTGTGCTTTCCCCTAAGCACCCTTATTCTCACCGGTCTTGTGTGCACGCACCCTTTGATACTTAGCCAATATTTTAGTGCCCAAAACTCTATCTTGTACCTACCAAGACTAGATTAGAAACTTTTCACCATGCATTTTCACTTTTAACCAATCATGGAGGATAAATAATAAGAAAATTTAATATTGTAATGTCAAAAACAGCCCCTTTAAATATGTTAGTTGTCTCAAAAGCCGACATGTGAGAATCATCTCTAGACCCTAATCCTACTTTCAAACTATTGTAGCCTCTCCAATGTATTATTATGACTTCATTTCATCCAAGACACATCTCCAAAAAAATATGAACATGTTTGTGAAGTGGGTTCCCAAGCTACTTTGAGAAAGCTGGTTATTAGGAGAAACTTCTTACTATGACTGAACCTTCATGAATCACCTTGAATTTTGTCCCTCTAGATTTCAGAAGTCAAATTTGACCAAAAAATAACTTTATTGATATATGGAGAATAATGTATAATATTTAATTTTACATTATACCATTGAAATTTTAATTTTTATGTACCCATTTTCATATCCCACTTCGTTTATTTTTATAATAAATAAAGTTGGAGTGAGGAATCAATTTCATAATTTTCACCTTTAATCATTAAGTGTTTAAAATTCATGTTTCTCAATTCGAGTTATAATAGGTTAGTGTTTATTACATTCACAACATAACTTATAATGAGTAACAAGGTCCAAATCAAGTTTCATTACAATGGAGTTAGGTTTCATACCAACATTGGTCTTGATCTATAATTTCACAAGCTTACGAGGATGCTACGAATAAAAAAATTCCATAATCGAAAACTTTGAGAATTGTAGTAAGCAAGGGTACTTCTAAATTGTGTTAAATAATTGTGATTTAATAGGACAATTCATGTATTTGAGAACGTGAAAAATGTATTTATAAAAAAACTTAGTCGTAGGGGAAATTTATTGTTTATACACCCTATAATATAGAGACATATCATCTACATGGTTGAACCAATTGAATCGAGCGCTTTTCATTACGCGGTCAAATTTTAGTCTCGATTACATACTAAGTTTTGGGTTTGATTTTGATTATAACTTCCCCATGTTCTATTTTGATCTAGAAAAATAATAAGCATATATGATGTGTATAATATAAATACACATCAGGTTATAATTGAGACTTCGATTGATTATTATGGGATTACTAGATCTATGTATAAGGTTTTTATTACCTTATTAAATCCTACAACTTATCAATTAAAATAATTGTTTGACCCTACATTTCAAAATACTAAAAATAACAACTATTTAATCCTTTCACCTACCATGGGTGATGACCTCCATTGAAAATAGGGTTTCCTCTAGGCATCATGAAGGCATCTTTGGAGTTTTAATGTGATTGGTTCTTGTTGTTGGAGTCATGCTTGACAATCATAAACCTATTGTTTAATAATTCAATGAGATTGAAAACTTGTGCTCCTTTCCTAAAAAATTATTTAACACTAATTTTGAGTGAAATAACCTCCTTTTGGACTTAGTGGGCCACTTTGGTGACCTAGGTTAATTGACAACTTTAAGCATCATATGTTAAGGATATGGAGAAAATATTGAAATTTTCCTTTCCATTTAGAAGGAATGTACCGTTATTTTCCTTTCGACCTCTTGATGAAAATTAAAGGACAAGTGTTTTGGGATTTTCTAAAAAATAATTAGTTAAATTTCATAGAAATCTTAACAAGTTTTGAAAACCATTTTCGATAAAAAAATTCCACTTATTTCATTTGAGTTTTCTTATGGTTATAATAACAAATCTTGGGTTCATTTAAAACTTATAATGTGAAATGTTGAGTTCAAAAATAATTGAATGGATTTAATAAATGAGTATGTCTCGGTCTAGTTATTGGTTATAGTGTTGGATTAACATGGTAGGACTTGATTAATGTTTTAAAAAACCCTATTTGTATTATATTTTCTTGGATTATAAACCAAAATAATTGGGTATATGATATATGGAGAAAATATTGGATATATGGCATTAGTTATACATCTGATCCCTAAGTCAACGCAATAAACACCAACTAAAATTTGAATCACACATGTGTCACCGATGTGTTACTAATGTCATTTTTGTTATAAAATTGGGGTTTACACATCATTTTTAACCTTATAGTATTCAAATGTTTTTACTTGTGACTTGTTTCATTGTTCTAAACCTCGATAGAATATTTTCTCCACTTCTATGAGTCATTTCAAATAATTTTATCATACCCATTTATCAAATTGGTGAGTTTTAAACTTTATTTATTTTTTTGTTAAATGTTTAGGAAATTTCTTACTTCTTTTTGGATTGGTTTTCTTTAGCTCTTACAAAACACAGTATTTCCTCCCCCAACTTTTCATTATTTTCCTAGGAGATAATTGGTTATTTTCATCCATTTAATTGTTATATTTCATAGGGGAAATGTGTTTAATCAAGAACTAAATTCTCAACATTAGTTGGGATTGTTAACTTGATAAATAAGTTAAAATACCCTAGAAAGTTCATGTCGATATTTTTGACCTATTTGTCAAGGTAAAAACCCCACCTTATTCCTTTAGGTTTATTAATTTTTGAAATAAGTGTGAAACTCCAACAAGTCTTTCAGGATTTTGTAGGTGTTAAACATTTCTTTTGTCATGTGTTTTTACAAGGGAAAATTTAACTCAAAATATGATCATTTACCCTAATGTCAAAAAAATTATTGTAAACTTTCCCGAGACACCCTTCTAGATCAGTTCATCCGTTGTTTCAGGAACATATCCATCCTTTTAGGGATAAAATATGTGTTCTTAACCATTCCCATGTGTTAAAGAGATGAAAACAAGTTCACAAGTTTCTTCCGAGATAGTTTCTTGCAAGGCGAGATCTTTCAATAGGCTTAAGAATGGCTATTTTTATCCTTTCTAAGGTAGCTATCAATTCTTCGATTATATTTTAAGGCATAAATTCATAAAATAGTGGTATTAATGAGCCAATAACATATTATAAGTTATTAGGAAATATTTGGAGGTTTAGAAGAAACCTCAACAAAAGTGGGTTTTTGAGGGCAAAGGAGCTTACACTACAAAAACACCTAAGCTTTGGAAGATGATTTTGGGAGCTCTAGAATGAGTTTGAGGTCAAAAATATATAAATGGAAATATGATTCAATTCCCTACATGGTGGTATTTTCATATTTCTCACAAGACCCATGCATTTCTTTCCATAACTCATTCTTGGCAGGCATAACTAGAAATCCCGAGAAAGAAGGTCATTTTTTAGGAAGTTTCAATCTGAATCAGACATTTAGACCCATCCCATTATTCTCAAAATTCCTTTTTCAATCAAATTAATATAAATAAGCTCCCAAGAATACCTTTGAGAGCTCAAAAATGTCATTTTCAAGGTCCTTCCCAAGGTACAAGCTTAGTCAATTTTATAGTGCCACATGGCAACATGAGGCTGAGGCACATTTTTCTATCCCTTTCACCAATTTCTAAGGGGAAAATGGGATAAAATTATCCCCCATTTTGAGCTCCCGGACCCACCACATGACCCTAGGAGGCCTCCGTAAAAACCTTTTGATAATTTTCTAGCCCCCACCTCGTGCCATGCATGCCCGCCACTTGTCACCATGAGGTTGAGGAACATTTTTGTGGTCCCTTAGTCCCTTTCCAGGGGAAAGTGGGAAAAAAAATTGTTCCCCCCACCTTTTCCATATGGTTCCTCACACGACTTCAACTTAGGCCCGAGTACCAAAAATAACCTCCTCCTCTCTCTCTTCCATGCATCACATGTCCACCACTTATCCTATAGGGATAGGGGAGCAATTTTTTTCCCCATTTATCCATTTCCAAGAGGAAAAGGGGAAAAAAAATGCGCCGCCCACCCCCAAAGCCATAAAAACCAAGGAGATAGTGAATTTTTCATATTCCCCATTTTGTCTCAAAATCTACCTAGAACTCTAGAAAAAAATTCCCATATTATTCTCCTCCATTTTTCCTCCTCCATTCCTCCCTCCATGTTTCCATGATCTCAATGAAGAAATTTTCATAAAGTTTTCAAATTTTTAAAAGCTCCATTTGTATTTTCTCACCTAAATACTTTGTACTCCAAGAAAAATGAAAATTTCATATCTCATAAATTCCGTTAATGCATAGATTGAGGTGGGGTTTTTTTCATTCTTACAATTTCTCAACCTTCAAGACACATGTGATGCCTTATGCATGTTTACATTTTTTACAAAAAAACCCAAATTCATGCCCTAGTTTCATAATTTTTATTTCCCACATTTTAGTGATTAGATTGAGCTGAAAATTTGTATGTGAGATCAAGAGAAGAAACCTATCCCGGTGAAGGTGGTTTCATCACAATCTGAGGTGTGGAAGGAAATTTCCAAAAATAGTAAGTCTCTATATGATAACACTTACTATAAATAGTAAACTCTCACAGAAGGGAATATTTCTTCAAGGTAGTGTTCTCTAAAAACAACCAGAGTAATAAAAAGGTGTGAATGAAAAGTGAAAAGGGGGAAAAGGATATTTTCTAAAAATAGTAAGCCCTCATTCCAAGTACAAAAGGGGTGTCATCATCAAACATGAAATTCAAGTTTGTAGGTCTTGATCCCATCTCGGCTCTCTCATCTGAATACTTGGTGTGGGTGACAAATGATGTTACCCACATGGATCTAGAAGACCTCAAGGATCGATGCTTGAAGACCCAGGGAACTAGTGGAGGATAAGGTTTTCATGAGTGGGTTGTATGTACAACAAGTGGTCATCCAGTGTTAAAAAATTTAGATTTGGTGTTGGCATGTTCCCATCATTATGATCTAGACACCCAAACCATATGAGCAGATGATAACTCAGTCCTAGCGGTGCTCGATCCCAAGGAAATCTCTCACTCAATGCAAATTCCAACCTGGAACAATATGGTTATCATCTCAAAAGATGTTGCAGTAAGTGAATGGTCTAAAATAGATTCCTACCTTTAGGGCCTCATATTGGGTTCATGGTTAAAGTAAGGAATAAATCCTTCCCATGTGCAAAGTCTCTCTCACAGAGTGAATTTCATGAAGGCTACTCAGATGCGATCATCCTTCTCAGTCAAGTGATGGGAGAAGAAACCATGAAATATTTTTAGGATTGGATGGCCTTGTTCATGCTCACTATCATTGAAAAGGTAAGAAAAGAATAGATTGGGGAAAATCATCAATGATAACTTGCATCATCAATTTCTCAGGTATCGGTTTCCAAGAAGTTTTCATGACTTCATACTTGGTATATGCTCTTGCAAGCTCAAGACCATTCAAAGGGTTAGAAATTATATAAATATATCCCAAAGGCTCTCGGTATTTGAAATATACCTACATTGATCTTAAAGGAGAGAAACCAACATTTCATGAGGGTGAATGATGTGTTCACAATGTTTTCCATCAGAATACTAGGAAGGAAATCCTCACTCAAGGTTGTCATCATAAGCTGGCTTCTTTGATCAAAAGGTATGGGTCATATTTCATCCATTTTACCACTTTATCCTACATCTAAGTATCCATTTTTAATCTTTCTCCATGAAGGATACCACGATATCTCAACGATAAGATCATAATGTTTGAGTTGTGTAGATAACTTTCCCATGTTCATGATAAGCTTAAGAACTAGAAAAGGAAGAATATCTCTTTCCCCATCTCCCTTGGAATATTCTCTTTCAAAGTGTAAGTGATGTGTTGCACACTGAAGCTTCCTTCACCCTTTTGAGTTTATTATTCATATACCCTAAGGGTAGACTTTGATATCTAAAGTGATCCAGACACTTTTCACCTCCCTAGAGTCATATCATGTTCCATAGATCGAAGACTACTGGGTGAATTTCATAGATGATTTAAATTCAAGGAAAGAGACCACATGAGGATGACCATTGGGAAATGAAAAGATTCAATTTTGATTGGTATGAAGAAGGCATCAAGATGATGGCATAGAATTTTATGATCCATAATATCAAGTAATAAAGGCCTTGCCCTCTTCCACAGGTGTGACATGGAGCATCCATGAATCGGGAGATATAAGTGAGTGGACTGAGGTTCATCATCAAGGATAAAGGAATGGTTTATAAAGAAGAAGGATTCCTACATTCGATAAGGTAATTTCCCCACTCTTCAAAGGATAGGCATCTCATCACTCCTCTTCAAAGGTCATGGAAGGATTCTTCAGGCTCAATTCATTCTAGAGAAATTTCAAAGTGTAAGGTAGTGGAATTAGAAGCCCCCTACTACAAAAGGTTGCACAAGAAGGTCAGAACAATATATGATCTTGTGGTAGAAATGGAGCTAGGAGAAAGTGATCCAATCCACTTTCATTCCCTTAACACCCCTAATATTCCCACCTTTCATTGTCATGCATGGACCTCCTACATCACGAGATGTATCTTCTTAACCTTAGTAGGAAACAACAGTTATACCAATTTATGATCCTGAGATGAATGAGATGTTCCCTTGGATGTAAGAAATGATCATAGTCTAGAAGGTGATAGTCCCGATTTCTTAGATATATCATCATTTGTCAAGGGAAGAAGAAAAATTTCTCAAGAATCTTCTCACTTTTTCAGTGGTTCCTCTGGAAATCAAGTATGTGGAGGTAGTCGAGGCAAGGGTAATCAAGCCCATTAAATAATTGACCTCATCGAGAAGACTTCTAGATGGACACCATTTCCTAGGCCTAGTAAACTCATAAGGATATGCACATCTGTTTCATGAGTCTTCCACTCTCCTCCTCACAAGTAATTATGAGTACAAAGAAAAAAATGATCAATTGGAAGACCATGTACAAATACTCACCTTAGTATATGTAACATTTCATGGACTTGGATTATTCTTCATCTCTCCTAATTAAAGAAAGGTTATCCCATCATTATTTTCAATCGATTCCATTTAAAAGACATGGTTTCACCATGCAAGGATGAGCTAGTGATAAATGGGTGAATGAGATCATGGAGAAATGAAAATTATGACCCATAGAGATATCATTATACCGGTACATGTGCGTGACTACCAATAAATTTTGTATGAAGAGGGATGAGATTGAGAAATAAAATGAACATTGGGATCAATTACATCCACTAGTCATGGAGATGGGAAATGATTATTCTCATAAGTTAGTAAAAATGACAGTGTTTAATTATCCATCTAAGAACTTTTCATCTGTATGGGAGAGGACTCTTGTCTCTCATTTATGAGATGTTGAATCATACTTTGACAAGTTGAACTCAAATGAGGACATTCCTTCAAGATGTAGGACAATGTCAACACTAGGATACATAAGCTTAGAGTTCCCATCATTGATTAGAACACCTCATTAGATGAATTTTTTAATCCATTTGATTAATATGTCAAGAAATAATTTGGGAACCCCTTTTCTTTCAATGAGGATACATTAGAGTCTCTCACCAAGATCGAGCCAAAATATCAAACATAGAAAAGAAACACAATCTTGGTTCGCTAAATATTAAAACATAAATTACATCTCAGATGGTTTTATTGAGTCCTTGATTTGTGTCCACATTCCTTATGCCGAGAAATATTCACCTATAGCAGCCAAGGTATAGTAGATACTTTAAGGGAGTGGAAATTTTAACAGTTGATTTTTTAAAGATCCATCGGATGGCGAAGTAGAATCGAGAAAAGGTGGTATCTTCATTGGACGAGTTATCTCCTTTCTTCTCTCTACCTCTTCTCTCCATTTCCCCCTCCTCCTTTATGTTCTATTTCTTCATTGGGAGTTACATTTTTAATTTTTCTTATTCCTACTTTTTCCTATTCATTTAAATGTGACTATAGTCGACATTATAATAAGTCACCCTTAATTTATAAAAATGGACTTAATTTTATTTCTAGGAATATAAAGAGTCATAGGTTGTAATGTAAAAATGACAAGTCATGTGGAAGGGTAGGTTAAGATTCTTTCTAAAGCCTATAAATTGTAATGGCTCCCTCATTCTTGATGGTTGTTAATTTTGTATGTTAAACGGTAGATAACTACTTGTGATAAGAAAAAGAGATAGCCATTTTTTTCATTCTTATTCTCATATGTTATTCCATTCCTCTCCTTGTAAATTTTTTTACAATGTCAATAAAGAAGAAATGAGTTTCATGTGTTTATTGTGAAGGGAAGTAGTGAGACTTTGTGTTTATAAATCCATCTTTTCTTAGTGTTAGTAAAAATTAATTGTTATTTATGAATATCTCGTGTTGAAATTATATGATAAATATTTACTGTGCATCTAAATTTTCTACATGTGATATTTATCCTCCCTTCCAAATTTCCCACTATCATTCTCACCTATTTAGGAAATTTCTCCTCTTAAGGAATTACAAGTATTTTCTCAGGTTCATTGGAGTTTCCATGTTGGATCCGTGGCCTCTGGCCAATAATGGATTTTAATTTTTGTTCATGCATAATAATGGAGCTTTCCCATTCAAGTAGAGGGACCTAGTCAGCAGGCGTTGGTAGAAATCCACTAATTTTTCCAACCGAAATTTTTCTCACTAACCATATCCTAAACCCCGCTTACTCTTTGTCAAGATTTTTAGTTGATTTTCAAGGAGAAAACCCTCTTATTCTTAGTCAGTTTTTCAAATGTGTTAAACAATTATAATTTCCTCATAAGTGTATCATGTTTTTAAGGGTTGTCAGGAAGTGTGGAACTCGATAATTGTGTTTTGGGATTTTTAAAGTTTTGAAAAATTAGTAAAATCCACCCAATATATTTTTGGGTATTTAGGTGATGGGCCGTTGTGGTTTCCAATAATTTAATCAACTAACTTGCAGCTTGGTTTAATTCTAACCAAGGATGCACCTAAGGCAATACACACGAGACAAGAAAAGGAATATATAAATGATAGTGGTATTTTTGGTGTTTTGGGAGGTTGATTGTTTTCTTGGGTCATTATTTTATTTAACTAACTACTAAAATTAAAAATTTCTAATATGTTCATTATTAAAAAAATTTAACCTAATAAAATCAACATACGA
The DNA here is from genome assembly GCA_018340775.1 of Taxus wallichiana var. yunnanensis. Lineage (NCBI taxonomy): Eukaryota > Viridiplantae > Streptophyta > Pinopsida > Cupressales > Taxaceae > Taxus > Taxus wallichiana. Next base: position 155,939,974 of record CM031242.1, on the reverse strand, counting down.
AAGGAAATGCTTTTGCAAAATGAAACTATTTTAAAACAATATTTGTTGGAACTGAAAAATACTAAAAAAAAAAACTTATAGGATTTAAAATTACTTCAAAATTAAATTTGCAAGAATTTAAAGTATTTTGTAAAAAAGTACGAATAAAAAAATGTTAATCCAACCAGTAATACATAAATACTAGAATTATTTACTATCAAACACACTCAGAATTCAATATTGTAAGAAAATATGAACATAAATACCAACATAGCAAACCAATTCCTTGGTTGAGTGGTCCTTGTTCTTCCTCGGCTTGGATTTTCAACACGGTTGTCTCAAAATAATATGTATTTATTGATTAAAAATATTTTATTACGAGATAACTAGAAATGACTTACAATGAGATAATTTGTCTTACATTTTTCTATCTTTATCTCTATCTATTCATTCCTCTTTCTCAAATCACCAAAAATCCAATTTTATCTGTCATTCCTCCAACACACACCCAAGAATCTAGGGAGTTACATATGAATAAAATTTTAGAATTTTTTCAAAATCATAAAAGAGTGCTAAAAATAGGTTCTATGTTTCTGATCTTTATTAAATTCTTTATTTGATTATTGTGGTAGATGATACCATGTCAATCTAGATTGTGACAGCTAACACTGGTGGTTACCATGAATTCATTACCCTGCACACATCACCATGCATCTCTTCAAGGCAATTAGTTAGAAAAAACCATAATCATTAGTCCACAATATTCAACAAGGATAAAATGCATTATTTCCTACTTTGGACCTAATCAATTCCAACCATCCCATGCATTGATCAATGTGTTTAGAAGAAAAAGTATTATAATTTTTGATATAATGGGTCAATCTATGGACTCATCATCTCCCCTTCACCTTATGTTTTGCAATTACTTTTGCAAACTACTACTACATTAATCTTTGCTCAATTATTTATGCCATATTGAATTCTTCATATTGATCTGAATATCTCTTCATTGGAAGAATAATTTGTCACAAGGGAAAATTGGGGTTTTTACCAATGCTCGAGACTAGGTACCGCTTATTAGGAATGAGGAAAATCCATTTATTTAAAAATGGAAATATATACACCACTCTAACCATTTTGGGTGGCCTTTTGACCAAGGATCACATAGGAATACTCCACTAAACTCGTGTGCAAAAAGGAGGTGGAGGAAAGGTGTGTGTATGGAGAGAGAGGAGAAAGTGAGAAGGGGTTTTACTCAATAAATAACAAGCTGATTTTATTAACATAAAACCATAGTATTTCCAATTTAACAATGAGAAGACACCATGTCAAGGAATAAGGAACAAAACACAAGTAACCATTTCATTTCGCATAATAAGGCACAAGAAACCATGCTTATGGAGTAAAGTTGAGATGGAGATGAAAACATAAGACAAGGAGATAGAATAATTTTAGTTTCTTTCTTGTAATAAGATAATGAGAGATATCAAAAAAGAAAATATAACCCCTATGAATGGATAAATAATTAAAATATATAGCTAAAGCCATTGGCTTTAAACATTCCCATGTGACTTTTTAACTTAAAGTACAATCTTCAATAAAGAAATAGAAACTTTAAGTAACTTAAGTCACTTTTTACAAAATTTTATCCTCAATGAAGAAATAGAATTCTAGAGAGAGAAAAGAGAAGAGAGAGAAGATAGATGTTGCGAATGAAGTCTCACTCTTCCTTCATGGTGGAGATGAATGCCACATCTAGATAGGATCTTCCTCAACTGCTTATCTGATTAGAACACATCTCTTCTTAGACCTAGAAATGATGTTTCATGCCTTATCTGGAATGGTCACCTTTTATTATATCTTGAAATATCTCATTTCACCTCTTCACCTCTATGAGAAATGGTAGGATGAACATATGAACATGATATCCTTTCTTCCATATGAGAAAACACTCCTCTTATGATCATCATGAAGAATGCACTTGTACCACACACACCTTAGACTCAACAACCATGATAGTGTTTGGAGCTTCTTGAGAATCCTTGGTAGAAACATAACAATGCTCACAACCATGGTTCCCATTATGAATAATTAAATTGCATGTTTCTTATAAAAATACTCCCATGTATGTTGAATCAAGTCCATAAATGAGTTTTCCTTCTTCCACCCTCTGCTTTAGATCATCGAAATCCACGTGCTCCACTAAAACTGAAATGGGCCCATATCTGGAGTTGTAAAGTTTAATCTTCCATTTTATTATCCCATTATCCTTAGAAGTGTTAGGAATGTTATGTTTCAAGAAAAAATAGATTCAGGAACTCGCTTCTAAAAACCCATAAATTTGAGTGTATTTTGGGAATATCGGAGGAAATCAACTTCAAATTGTATGTAACCATATTTTTATAAATACTATATGAATAAAAAAATTATCCAAAATTTTGATATTATCTTGTGGGAATCAATGATAATTTTGAAAACATGTTCTAGTTGTGGGAAAATCTTGAAAATTAGAAAAAAGGAAAAAAATTCAATTGATCACTCTAGAACCAATACTTATCCAAATCAGAAATCTTGGGCTTATTATGAATCTCTTTGGGAGAAAAATTAAGTCTTTGAATTTGGGGATTTTCTCTTGTAGATTTTGGGAGAATGGTCTGAATCAAATTTTCATGGGTATGGGGTTTTGCAAGGGTTTTGGAGTTGAATGATATTTTTATCATAAGCATAGAAATTATTATTATTCGATCATTTATAGTATTGAAAAATGATAAGATGGAGGAGAGGAATGGATGCTCCAAGTTTGAAATGATTCTCTTATGGGGATTTATCACAATTTTTTTGGCAAAAATGGTGTTTTTGAGCAATCCGGGAGTATGATAGCTCAAAATAATATTCATGAATATATTTTTAAGAGTGAACATCATGGCACAAGTATTATATAATTATAAAGGAATTTTCAAGAGGAATATATGGTCAAAATTTGGAGGAAAATGAAGCTTGGAATCAAAAGTTATGAGGAAAACAAGATCTTGATATCTAGGGCACAAAGGGAAGTTTTTCAAGCTTGAACATGATGAACTAACTCCAAGATGATATTTAATGGCTTCCTTGCATTTTTAAACTTTTCTTATGTTTTTTAAAATTTTCTTATGTTTTTGATGAGGGGAAAATAAGGCTTAGTGTTTTTATATGGTGGATACTTAACTTGCACATGCACCCATGTTTGCATTTTTCATGTTTTCTTCTTAGTTTAACTTACAACATATTAAAAATGTCACTAATCAGAAGGGGGCACACTTTTGAGGTGTAATTTCACTTCAAAATTGCACTTAAGGGGAATTGGGTTCCACCTTTCATGTAACTTAAGTATTACCTCCACGTTTCATGTTTATGGGGAAAACAAGCACACATTTTGGGTGCAATAACACCTCAATTTTTTTCCAAGGTTCAATGGGAAACCAAAAGTGTGAAAATATGCTGAATTTGGAATTCTAAGCATGGTTTGCACCTTCACCATGTACCTTAGAATGTTTTATTCAACATGAAATACATCCTTAATGAATTTTACTAATATAATATATGAATTTACATGGAAATAGGAAAATGAATCCAATGAGACCATTTAGGAAATCTTTAAAATTATTTCACCAATATCTTTTACTTATACCTTCAATTTTTCCTAGAGTGCTACATTGATGATCCAAGTGGCAAGAAGAGTTTTCGATGACAATGAGATAAAAATAATTTTTACCATGTACATCATTGAATATAGTTTCATTTGATATTTTTTAGGATCATAACTCTTCCTTTGGTTTCTAAAACCATTTTAGAAATTTCCACCTTATATTTCAAGAATCTTGTGTTGCACTCGATGGACAAGTTTATGCATTTTCATAATCCTATGTTTCTATCTTGATTATTACACCATGAAGTAGGTTATGTCATATTTCTAATCCCTGAGGTATGAGATACCAACACTTGATGATGATCCTAAAACCCTTCAAACAAGGTGACTAGTTCCCAATTCCTTGACCAAAACGATCCAATTTTTCTTAACTTGTTCTTGACCTCAATTATCTCCACATAATATTCCTAAACTTCCTTGGAGCATCTCAATAATCTCCAATAAAACTACCAAATGATTTAAATTTTCCATGTAATATTCCAAAGGATGTTCACTAGTGATGAAAATACCAAAAATAACCCTTTTGAAGTCATCAAGAGAGCTATTCTTTTATAGATCTCATTAGCTTCAAGAATCAAGTTAGGTAAACTTATCTACTCATGAAATAAACTTGAAAATAATGTTATCACATTCCTCTCAACAATAATAAGGGTGACATAGTTAAAAATTTTATTAAAGGAAAGGTTTACATTGGCCAGAAAGGGAATTTTAAGTGTGGATTTGGTTGTCATGTCGAAAATTTTAAATTTTACATACTAGAAATTTACCATGACAAAACTCTTTGAAGTTATAATCTTGAATCCCCTATGTTAATATACTGATTTTTCTTCCCATTCTCTAAATTTTTCCTCATGTTGTGGTGTAGTATTTTTCCATGATGTCATAGGAATGAGAACCAAAGGTGGTCTAGTCCTCATTCCCATCCATTCATCATTTTATTCATGTGCCGATCTTGAATGATTTGAAAAATTATTCTTTCTCTACTCATGCTCCATGATAGATTATGTGTATATATTACATCTCTCTTTTTTCAATGGAATGTTTAGAGTTTCCCATCTTGCATTACATGCAGCAAGATCTTCCACATAATTTTCCCTACTATAAGAGATGATGTTGTTAATGCATTCATCCATAATATGTGGTTGCATATGTAGAAAATTGGGCCGGTAATAAAGAATCTCTAAAGTTTCTCATCATCTAGTCTACACTTGCATGTTGAGGCCTTATGAAAACCAAAATGGTTATTTCCCTATTCATTAAATCATTAGAGGATTATGCCATAAAATTAAATGATATAGCAAGGATTGGGAATATTTTAACTAGAATTCTCCTACATATAAATTGAGAAAGAAATCTGGTACATTAGGAATAACCATGTTACACAAAAATAATTCACAGAGTAGATTTTGGTGTTCCTTAGAATTGGTCTTGTAGGAATCCATAAAACTCTCTGCATCAGCTACTTCATGAGGAAAGCTATAACACAATCTAATGAGCTATTAAAAATACATTTTTTCCTAAAAAAATAAGTTGTAGAATCAAGTTGGCCTTCTACAAAGCTAGAAGTTTTTGGGCTAATTTAAAAATGATGTCATTATTAGACTCTAACTTTGTTTTTGATTCATGAATATCCTCAACTTTTTATTTTAACATCTTATTTTCAATAAGGAGTTTCTTATTTTCTTCAAAAATATTGGTCCAGTCATCAATTAAGTTAGTCCACACTTGTAACCCAATATGTTTTTGTTTCCTTAAATCTGCAACTTATAGAGTTAACTTAGAATTGCTCTTTTATTTTCTAGATTTTGAAATTTATCTCCTAAATTTCATTTTTAAAAGAAGAGCTAACTTCTTCCATACCTTTCCATTTTTCCCTCTGCAATTTAATCTCTTTTTTTCTTCTTTGATGGTGGCTTCAACTTTTGATAACATGATTATGTGTTGAAGTTCTCTTTGTTCTTCCTCTTTTTCTTTGTTATTAGAGGATGAATTGGGATTTTCCTCAAAAATCATTGGTTCCTTCCCTTTTGGAATAGTAGAACTTTGTTTAAAATAATAGGGACCTCCTTTCTTGTGTCATTTCTAGCACTTGTTCCTTTATTTACGGGTAGAATTTTCATTTCTGAGCTCCACCTTATATTTATAGAGATTTCTTCTCCATTTATGGATATGTATTATTTATTTCCATAGCTCCATATTTTTTTCTAGAGCTATTCCTTCTTTTTGTTTATTTATGGAGCTCTCTACTATTTTTCCAGCTAGAGATATAGGTTCCAGAGCTTTTGGTGTCTCAAGTATGGGAAAATTCTTCTAAGATTTGGGCATCCCTTTCATCATTCAAAAAAAAAAAATCTCTTTCTTATTGAATAGGTTTGAGATGATGCCTTTTCCGTAGTCCATTTCCTTGAGATTATGGGACCGAAATCCTCTTTTTCCTCATTTAAATATTCAATAATTCCAATAGTGATCCAATTATGCTTCAGTGATATCCCAATAATTTTGTATGCAATTATGGGACACACTTATGGGATAGTGGAGTTAACTACACCATTCTTGAAATGATTCTTTATGTTTTCACTTCCCTTAGTCATTTGTGTTAATCATTATGCATAACTAATTTTCATCATGCCACGATCACTTTGATTTTCTTCTTCTCTTTTTACTCATTAATTTCATTAAATCAAATGCATATGATGTTTTAGAAATAAAAAGTCTGTAGGTAGGAGGAATAGATAAAATCTACCTCACTAAACATGTATCCTTTCTATTTTTGGTTTTCAATCCTGGATTTGAAAATACGTATGGTTAATGTGTTTTCTAGGAAATTCATCATACATGTCTTTATTAAATGCATGCTCTTATTTTAAAATTTTATAATACATGAATTTATGTATATATGTATGTATGTATGTATGTATGTATGTATGTATGCATGCATGTATGTATGTATGTATGTATGTATTTTTTGAATCAAGGGGAGAATATTTTCATTTGAAATTCCAATTTTATCCCTTTATTGGAGTTCTGAACTCCCTAATACACCAAGGTGGAAGAATCACATTCTTCCATGAAACTAAATTCAACACATGACTAAATTTATTTTGTAAACTCATCTTTACTTTTAGGCTTTAGGTACATCCTCAGTCTATGTCCATTCACCAATAGAGTTATTTTGTCTCCATTAATGGGTAGTAATATAATTGGTCCATTATAATATAATTTTTTTACTTGAAACAACCCCAACCACCTAGTCATTGACTTTCCTTTGAACCGATAGTACTTTGAGTAAAAAAGGGCCTAATCTCCTTCTTTGAACCTCTTAGTCTTGATGTGAGATTCATGCCAAATATTTATTTGATGTTGGATGAGGGAAGATTATTGTTGGGATTCCATCCTTATCTCATCTAACTCATTCAACTAAAGAATCCTATCTTTTTGAGTTGCATCAATCTCAGTTCAAATTTATAATGTTATCCTTAAGGTTCGTAATTAAAATTATATAGGAAGCAGGTGGCTTCTTCCCATACACAAGTTCATATGGAGAAAAACTAGTGGTGGTTTTCTATGTTGTATTGTAAGCCCATACTACCTTAGGAAAATTTTGTACCCAATCTTTTCTAGTTGCATTCACAACCTTTGTAAAAATATTTTTAAGCTCTTTTTTATAACTTCAACTTGTCCAATGACTTGAGGGTGATATGGTGATGAATTTCAATGCTTGATATCAAAGAGTCCTACAAAGGACTCAATCATGTTAGGCATGAATAGAGGTCCTTGGTTATACACTATGGCTTTTGATGCTCCAAATCTTTGCATGATTCTCTGGCATAAGAGATCACTGAAAGCTTTTTCATTACTAGAAAGAAGGGCTTGCACTTCTTCCCACTTTGTGACATAATTAGTAAACACTAGTATGTACTCTTTTCCATAATATGGGGGCTCTATTGGTATAATAAAATCAATTCCCCACTTCTTGAAATGCCTTAAAACTAGTTAAAGATTAAGGGGAATTTCAGTGGAAAAAGTAGTCTTTCCCATCATTTGACATGCATCATATTTTCTTATGTATTTTTTGACATTCTTATGTAGTAAAGGTCAATAGTATCTAGCTCCAAGGATTTTGAGAATTGCCCTCTTACCTGAATAATTTCCTCCTCTCTCGTTCATCATGGAAAGCTTAGATGATGTCAAATAATCCATCCTCCCTAACACATCTACAAATATCCATATTAGTTCCACACTTAAATAAATTTATACTACACCATGTAAAAGTAGCATTGTTTTGAACTAATTTTTTCCTTTCTTTGCTTATAAAATAAATTAGACACTTCCATATGGTCAAATAGTTAGTAATATCAAAAAACCATGGTGAGTGTGAAAAAATTACAAACATGTTCTCATTTAGAAGTGGTCTTGAATAGGATCTTCTTCAAATGAAATAATCAATCTTAAAAGGAAATTAGAAAAAACATTAATTGTCCCCATTTTTTCAATTAGTGCGGATCAAATTCTTGCAAAACGAAGTAACCATTTGATAATCCTTCACCTTACTATTAAATGGTATGCATATAAAAATATTTTATATCCAGAACATAATGCATGGATTTATTAAGAAAATAAATAATAGCCAAGAATTCTTTTTTGTTTTTTTAAATTTTTTTGTAGGGGTCAAGTTTTTGTTGATGAAGTAAATTGCATACATTTGTTCTTCTTCATCCTTTTGACCAAATAATACGCCTATTGTAGTATTATATGTATTAGTATGGATAGTAAAAGGCTTCCCTAATTGGGTCCTCTCAAAACTAGAGCAATAGTCAATTTATCTTCTATGGCTTGAAAGATTTTTTGGCATTAATATTATCATTAAAAACATGGTCCTTTGTAAGTAAAGAGAGCATAGGTTTAGATATTTTATTGAAATCTTTGATAAAAAAATCGTAGTAACCTACATGTCCTATAAATCTCTTAACATCAATTTGGTTTTCTGTTACATGTAGGTTAGTAATGATTTATATTTTCTTAGGATCAACCTGAATACCTTTAGTAGAGATATGATGACCCAAAATAATCCCTTGATCAACCATAATTAAAAAATTTTCATTACTCAAGGAGATTTGGTGTTTCTCACATATTGCTAACAATTTATTTAAATTACTCAAATATTCTTGAAAAGTATCCCCATGGATAGAAAAATCATCCATGTATACCTCAACAGTCATTAGTGAGATATACAAAAATAGCTAAGACTCGCCCTTTGAAAAGTATAGGTGCATTGCATAAACCAAATGGTAAAAATATGTATGAAAATGTTCCCCAAGGACATGTGAAAGTGGTTTTATCTTGATCTTCTAGAGCTATATAAATCTGGTTGTAGCCACTAAATCCATCCAAAAAAGAAAAATATTTCTTTCCTGCCAAATTATCCAAAACTTGGTCTATAAATGGCAGAGGGAAATAGTCTTTATTTGTAGCTTTGTTAAGTTCCCTATAGTCTACACAAATTATCCATTTACCATTATTCTTAGGAACTATAACAAGTGGGGACACCCACTGACTATCAAATATAGGATAGATAAAGCCAACTTTCAATAATTTCTCAATTTCATTTTTAACAATATCTTTGAGTGTTGGATTAATCCTACATTGTGGTTATTTGATTGGTTTAACATATTCAGTGTAAATGTGGTGAGTATAGATGCTATGGTTTACTCCTCTCATATCATTATAATCCCATTCAAAATCTTTGGAATGATCTCTCAAAACATCAATAAGTTCAACTTCTTGATCACCATTTAGATTTGTACCAATGTTCAATTATTTCCCTAGTTGAATAGACATTTTTTTAATCCAAAGTAGGTTTTATTTCTTGTTTTCATTCATTTGAGAATTCAAAGGAAAGTAAAGGGGTTAAAACATGTGGAATAGTTTTGTGTTTTCATAAGAGATGACTCTATCTAAATGACAATAGAAATCATTTGGAAATTTCTCATAGTGGAAAGTCATTATGATGGTGACACTAGGATTATGAAGAATCAAAATGGAGAGGTTGTGATCAGATTGGATGTTCATTATTTTGAGTTATTTAATCTCCCTGACCTAAATGAGTACATTGACACCAATCATGAAAAACATCAAAATGATTGGAATGATAACTCTTTGGATTGCACTAAACACTTAAACAATAATTATATAAAGAAGTCAAAGCCTTAAATTATTCATTTTCCTTAGAATTGTCCCAGAGTGACTTGATTCTAGAATTCAATGATATTATTACCTTACTAAGAAGATTTTTAGGTCCTCTTATAGCTAAGGATTTTCAAGGATGGATCTACCAAGTACATCGATATCATAAATAAGAATCGTAGTATATCATATGGGGAGTGTATTATCGACTCATTACATAATCAACTTAAGGAAGTTTATGTGACATGAAGATTATATATGACATATTACATTGCCTATTCAGCAACTAGAATGAGGATACACCCCAGATTGACAAGAGGGATCAAGAAATTCATCTTGAGTATATGATTTCTATCCCGATTAACTTTGAAACAGTTCGTAAGAATTTCTCGAGGTAAATGATGCAAATTTATACAACATCATATGTATATGGAAAAAGAGCTTATCAAATGTAGATACAATGATATGGCATGGAACACTATTTCACAATGTGGATATATCTTCTTCTATTTTTAAAGTTCACTTATATTTAGGTAGGATGATTTTAGGGATCCCTATACTTGATTCCTAGATATCCTAGTGATAAATGATTTCTCATGAAATGTGTAAGGTAGTTAATGAACTGTATGAGTTATAATAGGGAACATACAAGGTGTGAATACTTTTCCCTATTTATATTATTTTTACCCATGCTCATCCACCCTCAAAGCTAAGAATTTTGTAGTAGAAATGAAAATGGTGACACAAAAAATATTTCCACCAAAGGTGTAGCTTTTATTATAGAGGAGTACTAAAGAGTCTTATAACCTTTAAATTATATGTAGATGATATTGAAGATATTTGGATTTAATGCAATGATGAAATTATTGTGAGAAATGAATATTACTCTAGATTAAATCTTGTGGAGGTTGAGAAGTATGATATTTCCAATACTATCAAGGGAACATCTGATGGTGGAGAGATCTTGGATCCTATATATAATCAAATGAATTTTGGAACCATAGGATTTCCTCCAAGTAACTTGTAAATCCAATATGGCACCTCTATCAAAGAATGTGTTTTCATTATTCTCAATCAAAACAATCATTTTATCATGTCCTTAAGAATCCAACCCAATCATGTGGATAGTCAACCATTACTTCACCAAGTGTAATTACTTCATTGGAAGAGAGCCCCTCCTAAGATCCTAAGGATAAAAGAAATTCTCCTATGAATCCAGTAACATTTATATTTTTGAGCAAGGGGAAAATCCATCTACCTCTTTAACTCCAACAGTAATTGTGGATTTGGATTCTCTTCCATCTAAATATGTTCAAGGAATGATGACCAGCATTCTAGTCACTTAGCCCACATCTATCTCCCCGACTTATAATCATGCATGTCATTCCTCTCTACTCCATGTATCCTCATGTTTCTCCTCCTCATGTTTCCCCTCCTCATGTTTCCCCTACTCATATTCCCTCTCATTATTATTATTATCCATATGCATTGTTGGTAACACCCTTTGTTATTTCTACGTTGCCACTCCTCACAAATACGACTCTTTTTACTCCATACCCATGTCTCATTTATTTTTTCTCTTTCACATATTTCTTAAAGATCATTATTTTCATGGGTTCTATAACAAGGACTCTTCCTTATCCATCATCCATTTCCATCCTTGTTTTAATTCTTCCTCCCATTTCCTATATTATTCCCTCCTCTATCATTCACATGGCCATTTTTTAACCCCTCCTCTATTGGTTTGTGTGTCCACATCATCTCATATCACCACTCCTATGGGCATGTCTTCACCCTTTTCACAGTAATAGTTGGTTCCCTCTTTTATTCCATCTTGGCTAGAAATCCAAACCAAAATGAAGAGGAAGAAGGTAGTGCTTCTAGAAGCATTTAATTTTAGCATGTTAGATCGAATTTATTCTTGCATAGTGAAGAAATCCAAGAAAATTTCTCACATCTCCATTAATCAATCTCAAGAAATATTCATTGAGATTGTTATGACATATATAAAAAAAAGCGAGAATATAATTGTTGACAATTATCATATTAGAAAGGTTTCTCTAGGAAAACCCACTATAGAAGTATTCCTACATGATTTTCAAGTCTCCTTAGATAATATATTTGGCAAGCCCAAAATGATAAGGCCATGAAAATGAGATGAATTAGAAAGTAGACTATTTGATAGCCTTGTTATATAAAATCACTCAAACTACCCAAACTACCGGTCTACGCAACAATTTTTATGCATCATCCATCATGATGGACGATAATATAGTGCAATAAGGAATGAATTTAAATGATTGGATTGGGAGAATTATTATATTTTCCCAAGGAATAATATAAAATTTCATCTAAGTCCATAACGGTCATAATAATGAGAATTTTTTTTGAGGAAGAGTGTACCATTAAATCACTCTAAAGGCACCGAGTGAGATAAGGAAAGTAGATGTTGATACCCTAGTTAAAGAGGAAGTGACTAAAGAGAGGGGTATGCACTATTAATTATATGAGGCCATTGAGTTTAGAGTTTATATTTTGAATTAATAAAATTAGAAGTAATAAGACGAAAGAAAAGTAGGGATATATGCTTCTTTAAACATTAGAGATGAAATTGTTAAGCTCCTTACCAATTTCATGATGAGGATTTGGGCACATTACCATTTGACATAATTTTTTCCAGTTTAAAAGCTTGGTTGAAGTAGATTCAAATCCTAAGATTTTTTTGATTTGCAATTCATTGACAAGCTAGTTTTATATCTGAATATTTTGAATAATTTGAGAAAGGTTTTGAAGAAACTTCATAGGATTCTAGGGATATTTATTAGTGTGACTGATAGCTTTGATATTCTCAATCTAATTTCATGTAGTTTTGATGATAAATAGGTTCAAGAGATTATAAAAATATACCATGGATAATGAGAGAGAGAGAAATGATGAACTCATCAACATCTCAACCGATCAAGGAGTATAAAATGAAAAATATGATAAGGAATCAAGTTGAAACTTTAATGTGTATTTTCATATCTATCTAAGAAATGTAACTCTTGGTCATCAAACTTTCACTCGTGTCTTATATCTAGAAGAAATGAGTCATTTTTATGAAAATGGAACCATCCCCAAGTTGTGGGACCTTGCGTGCTTGGGATAGATATCCGGAGAAGGCCAGTTCCTCTACCTACCTCTAACACTAATGCTAATCCTAATGCTGAAAGAAAATCCTAAATTAAACATGCCAAGGGACTAGGGATAGAAGGATGTATAAAAGGGAAATCCTAAGCTAAGGAAGGTGATAGCACCAAGGAAAGGGTTGATCACTCTCCATGAGTGGCGAAGGAAATAGAGAGGGCACGAGAGAAGAGGGTGGATGGCATGCACCACAAATCAACACGTGAGCTCGGCCTTCCAGTGCATGCAACACATGAACATGGGGACTCCAAGCAAATTAGTACACACATCATGCCAGAAAACACAAAAATATAGGTAATATGCAATGAAAATGAGAGAGGGAAGACATGAGTTCCACAAAACATGATTTTATTGCTTGAGGGACGCAAAGTGATGTACATTCATTTAAGGAGGTGAGAATACATTACATAGACCATGCCAAGGTCTAATACCCATGGGAATTTGACCTCCATTTTGGCATCATGTCATTACAACAAATAGGGATCCTTTTACAAAGCGAAACTCTACAATTTATAGAAGAAGGAGAGAAGAGAAGGAGAAAAGGAGGGAAACTCCGATTCAAATCTTAAACCACTAACAACCAATGATAAATGCATACGAGGGATATAAGATGCACTTCCTCATGTCTTTCTAGAATGTAGAAGAAGGAAGAAGGAAAATCTTATTGAAATGTAGTGGTTGAGGTTGATTGGATGTGTGCATTGATGAGCTGAGAGATGTTTCCCTATTTTTGTAGAAAAATCCTGCCTAAATTTGAATTTAAATATTCCAATGTCTAGCTTGTGTTAGTACCTCTCGACAAGTCCAAACATGAACCGATCGAGAGATCTGTAGTAAAAATATGGCTTTCAAAGATTTCAAAGTTGTCTGGGCATGTAAGACACGTGTCATTCATGGATTGATTAAATAAATCAGCCAACTATTCATATGATTTTCATTTTACGCCACATGTCATGCACTAATTGGTGGTCTAGATTTAGCACCCTTATGACACACTTTGATAGGTTGTGTGGATCACACTCAAGTCTAATAGAAGATGACATAGCACGCATACCTTATGTAGAAGAAGGTGCAAGGTGTGGAAGTTAAAGGATGGCGCACGAAAGAGATACAAAGGGAAGGTTTACATGGAGGTACGTGCATGGGAGGAAGGGGAGGAATACTTGTAGGAGACAAGTATGGGGAAGGGCATGAGCATTCAACGAGGAAGGGAAAATAGAGGAGCTAAATGTATGTAAGTGTGCAAGAGGAATGCTAGGGACTTAGCCATTTTAGAAGGAAAGTCTATAGAGGTGCGTGCAAGGAGTACATGACAAGATAGGAAAGAAAGTGGGTGCATAGGAGGAAGGTGCAAAGGGAAAATGGAAGGAGATAGAAGAATGCAGAGAGAAGGGGAACATAAACAAGAAGGAAGCAAGGCACGCAGGTGTGCGAAGAACTATAGCCAAGAAAATTGTACAAGTGAGCAAACTTGAGTACGCGCACTTGAAATGTGAAACATCGAGTTGGAATGAAAACTATAAGTTATCCAAATAAGCTGGGAGATTTATTTGGATAATGAGTTTTGATAAATTTTATGGGCCATCTCCTACTAGATGAAGATACCATTAGTAGCTAGCCTTAGAATTCCATTGGTCATGGAATCAAGCACTAAACTTGAGAATCTGATCTGTAACTTGAAGAACATCCATGAAGTCATTTGAAGCTTTGTTTGAACTCAACTAAACTGATGCTCTCATATGAAGATATTTTGAATTGGATTGATGAGAGTGAAATTTATTTACTTACTGTTGGAACTTCCTCTGCCAAAATTGAACTTCCATCCCAGGAAGAAACAAAAGAGGGTGCAGGCACAACAGAAAGGAAAGGTGCCATAGAGAGCATGCTTTGAAACAGAAGCATATCACTATATATAAAACTTTAATATCATACATGTCCCAATGGGAACATGCAGTGTGCATGGGAACTCATGTTACTTGAAAGAAAATCTAAACTATCCTAATCTAACAAGAGGAAAATGGAACTCAAGTAAAACCTATAATAGGTAGGGAGAAGTAGCTTCCTTCCTCACAAATAATGACCATGTAACTAATTTGGCACTTGAACATGGTCGGAAAAAGAGTGAAAAACCACCTTGCATATGGTGTTTCACCCTCCTACGAGATGGGATTTTCTTGCAAACTCTCCTTGTAAAGGGGTAATTGCAGCTTATTCATGCAAATATGGGTTGCACATGGATCTTCCTCTACAATAAACTCGATCTCCTTAAGAAGAAATCCCTTTGGGACTAACTTATTTTCTTCTAGAGAACAAACACATGTATGATTTCATCTTCCCAGTCAGTCAGTCACATGTGTCATACCATTCTTCACTATTCTACGGTCATCAAACATTATGACATTGGTTGGGAAGGGTGCGTGGGTAGGGTTTGTTCATTTATGGTACAAATAGGAAGAGGGGACTCAAAAAAGGTGGAAGGATGAATGAAGAAGGTTTGTAAGGTGTGCATGCATGCATGCAAGAAGAGTGAAAGCGCATGCAAAAGGGGTAATGATAGAGAAATTAAGGTGAGAGGATGGAGGATAATTCTCAATGGGGCAAATACACAAGACGCTAGGAACACGTGCCGTGGGATGAAATGATGTAAGTTGGTGCAGAGGATTGGGAGGGATGTAAGATGGTAGTGCGGGTTGCCTCATTGATAGGGTTACCACACGATGGATTTTGAGCCTCCATTTCTTCCACCCACTATGTAACTTGAGGCAACATCTCAGTGATAAAGTGTAACTTCTGTTGGGTGTTAGACCAGCCTGGTACAGGGCCAACCCGTGGATAAGGGATCTTGTAGACAACTTTAGTTTCCTTTATGGAGCACTTGACTCTGAGCTGCATCATGTCCATCTCCATCTTTTGCACCTACCTCTCAAAATCAGCTTCGGCCAAGGAGTTTTCATCATCATTTGCATAAACTTCTTCTTGATAAATATTGTTAGAAAAATGTGGGTTATATGCATTTTCAAGATAATGGGGCTTATAAAACTGATTTGGAGGAGGATTTTGGAACTGTGGGGATGGAGGGAAATAGTTTTGCTACTACAAATGAGAATTCCATGAAGGGAAAGAAGTCATGATTGCATAACTTCAAAAGAGGAAGGTGGAACGATGGAAGAAGGAAAAATGAATGAAAGGAGGATGGGAGACTAGTTTGTAAATGAAAAATGGGTATGTTTGGATCAGTGGAGTTTCCAGGATGAATTAAAAGATGCATGCGAAAGGATAGATATTAGAAATAACACATCAAACTTGTTGAGATGAAGATGTAAAGCTCTTCACTCTGGTCCCACCAGTGCATGTTAAAAACTCTTGGTTGTCAAACTTACACCTATGTCTCGAATCTAGAAGAAATGAGTCATTTGTGACAACATTGGAACCATCCCCATGTTGTGGGACCTTGTGTGCTTAGGATGGATCTCCTGAGAAGGCCGCTTCCTCTACCTACCTCTAATGTTACTCCTAATCTTAATACTTGAAATAAAATCCTATGCTAAACATGCCAAGGGACTAGGGATAGAAGGATGTGCACAAAGGGGAAATCCTAAGATAAGGAAGGTGATAGCGCTTTTCAGGAAAGGATCGATCACTCTCCACAAGTGGAAAAGGAAACAAAGAGGGCATGAGAGAAGAGGGGGACGACATGCACCAAATATCAACATGCGAGGCTTGGACTTCCAAAGCACATAACACATGAACATAGGGGATGTAAGCATAGGAGTACACACAACATGACAAAAAATGTAAAAAAGTAGGTGAGATGCAATGAAAATGAGAGAGGGGAGACAAGAGTTCCACAAAACATGATTTTATTGCTTGAGGGATGTACAATCATTTACATTCACGGTAGGAGATGAGAATACATTACAGAGACCATGCCAAGGTCTGAGACCCATGGGAAGTCAACCACCATTTTGGCATGGTGCCATTACAACAAAGAGAAATACTTTTTACAAAGAAAACTTAGTTATTTATAGAATAAGAAATAGAGAAGAGAAGGAGAAAAGGAAGGAAATTCAGATTCAAATATTCAACCACCAAAAACTAGTGATAAATTCCTACAAATCCACCTAAAGGGCTATCGGATGTGCTTCCCCTTGTCTATTTGGTGTAAAGAAGAAGGAAGAAGGAATATCGATTGAAATCTAGCGGTTGATATCGATTAGATGTGTGCATTGATGAGTTGAGATACGTTTCCCTATTTTTTTCCTATAAAATCCCACCTAAATTTGAATTTGAATAGTCCAACATGTAGCTTGTGTCAGTAGCTCTCTGAAAAGTCTAAGAACATGCTGATCAGAGCTTTGTAGCAGAAGATATGGCTGTTGGAATATGTTAGAGTTGTCTGGGAACATAAGACATGTGGCACGCGCAGATTATTTGAAGAAATTAGCCAATTGTTCATCTAATTTTTATTTTTGCCATGTGTTATGCATCAATTAGTTGTCCATATTTGATATCCTATTGGCCCGCTTTGATATATTACATGCATCACACTAAAGTTTGATAGAAGATGACAACGCATTATGAATTCAGTGTAGAAGAAGGCACAAGGCATGGAAGAAAAATTTAGGTGTGTAAGAGAAACAGAGAGAAGGTGCGCATCGAGGTATGCACATGGGAGGAAGGGGAGGAATAATTATAGGAGATAAGTATGGGGAAAGGGAGTGAGAATTCAACCTGAGATAGGGTACACAAGAGAGATAAATGTATGCAAGCACCCAAGAGGAATGCTAGGGACTTAGCTATTTTGTAAGGAAATTCTGAAGAGGTACATGCAAGGAGTGCATGACAGGATAGGAAAGAAAGTGGGCATGTAGGAGGAAGGCACAAAGGGGAAATGGAAGGAGATAGAAAAATTTAGAGAGAAGGGGAACATAATCAAGAAGGAAGCAAGGCGCGTGGGGTGTGCGGAAGAACTATGGCCAAGCAAATTATGCAAAGAGAGAAAGCTTGAGTGTGCATAACATAAAATGTGAATTATCGAGTCAAAATGAAAATTTAAGTTATCCAAATAACTAGGAGATTTATTAGGATAACGGTAATTTTTTGAGATTTTTTTGCATCATGTAGACTAACATGTAAATTGACTTGGTCATTTTGCACAAGAACCATTAAATGGACTTTAATTAAGTAAATTTATTACTTATTATTTATAGTACTATAATTGATCAAGGGTGTAACTATCACTATTTTATCTCTCACCCTATAATCTATAAATGTAATAATTCTTAAAGCATTCAAGGAATTTTAATTAAAAATTTTGGGTGGACTTTTATTGAATTTAAGAAATGAATTTTTACATCTTTGGAGTATAAATTATTTTTTTGGGATTTTGTTACTTGTTTTCCCGTGTTATTTCTTCCACCTGTTGATTTGTTGATTATTTTTCCTTTAGATCTACTTCTAATTGATTCTTTTCATCATCAATGTAGTATGTTTGCACAAAAGCTTCATTTAGATCATTGGGCTTCATGGAGATTACCTTCCTCCGAAGGTGAGTGTGAAGTCCTCCCAAATACTTGGTTAGAATATCTTCATCCACCAAGTCCATATTCAATTGTAAGCTATGAAAAATCACACCCGATAATGAAAGACAAACAAATAATTTTCAAACCTTCTAGTAACCTTCAATGCAAACCTCAAATAAGGGTCTCCTATGAAACCTTGCAAATGAATATCAGAGATGATTGTGGATGCTCTTGAGTGCTCTCCAAAATTTGAATGAAAATGCTACCAACACAGTGAATTCAATAGATTTTTTGTATGTCAGATTCAAGAGGATTTGTAAGGAAGGTAATCTTGCAATTTATAGAGGCAAAATCAGTTAAAGTTGGTTATACATGGATAAATGAATATGCTAAAAATAACATTGTGGGAAGTTACTGCATATGCAAGCGCAAGCATAAATGAATTAATTTCAAAAATCTGCATCCTGAAAGGTGGTTGTACATGCATTTTAATTTTCCCCACCTTTCTAGGATTCTACAAGTGCATTAACAAGGATAAGGATTGGGAGTACAAGTGGAGTCTAAGTGGAGTTTAGGTGGAGTTTGATCAAATGGCGGATGACTAGGATGTTCACACACTTAATTAATTAATTATTTAATTAATAATTAATAATTAACTTATATAAAGGGGTACAAAGGATACATGGGATTAATTTAATTAATCTAAAGGGGTACAATGTGTATTAATTAATTGATTTAATCAATTAATCACAAATGGAGTGAATAACAAGATGTACTAGGACAACACTAGGAACAAGTGGAAACAAAAGTGTAATGTTGGGTTGTCCACATCAGCAACATGGTTTGTCGCTGAAACTCTATAGTATAATCCTACACACTTCGACCACTTTGCCTTCTCTAAAATACTTGCCTTTTAATCATTTGGTTAGTCTTATGGCCAATAGGATAAAATTTAGCTCTAAGTAATTCCTTAAATTCTTGTCAATATTTCACAATAGGACGTTTCTTATTTTCACAAGTGGCTAGATGGGTTTCCCACCAAACCGAGCATGTCCCTCCATCTTGACGTTAGATGGGTTACCTCTATACCTCAATGACATTATGGACACTAAAACAGACTTCCAATTATTTTAACCATTTATCAAGCAACTGCATCTACGTATCCTTCAAAGATCTTAATTTACACTTTTGTTTCAACCTTAAATGGAGCATGATCAGATTTTACCTTCTCTCTTGTAATTGTGTCCTCTTCTTCATGCACTTCCCCATATTCTTCCTCATAGTGGCTCCCTCTTATGCTAAATTTGTTGGCTAAACCTTAGACCATTGAGTCCATGGAGTCTTTCTTAAAAGAATTCATATTCTGAAAATGTTTAAGTTCTTCTTATCTTCTAAACATCCTATCCATCATGGTTTCCAGCATCTTGATTCTACGGACCAAGTTCTCTTCCTCCATTTTCCCCTAAATTCTCTATTTCCACTTCTTTGTAGAATTTTTGAATTGCAAGGTAATGCTTCTTCTCCCTAAGACCTTGTCACTATCATACAAATCACAAGAACGAATACCACAGTCCTGGATACTTGTTAGCTCTGATACCAAAATGATCTGTAAACTCTCTACTTTGGAATCATCTACAGAATCACAATTTCACGTTGTTGTTCTACTTTCTATTTAGAAAATGATAGTTGGAGCTAGTGAATGAATTTTATTATGCTTTAGAACCAATCAATTGTAGAGAAAGGAATGAATGTAAACTCATGAACACCAACAATTTTATCCTAGAAACCTCCAGAGGAGGAAAACCAGTTGGAAAGGAAAAACACTCTTTCTTCCCACTTTTATTGGCTAATTCAAATAAGAATTTATAAAAATTACAATAAGTATGAAAGAGAAGTAGATAATATCTCGACACTTCTTCCCAATTACTTTATTTCTCTCCCTCCAAGTCCTTCCTTCTACAAACTTAACTCCAGGACTTAGAATTATTTTATCACTTGCTTTCATGTTTTAATGTCAATTCTCTTCTTCCTTTCATGTATTTATAGCCCTTCCCATGTTCTCCCTTGCACTAGAGGATGGGAAAGGTAATTGAAGGAAGATACACAGATAAATCTTTCAATTCTGGGACTGTTCATTTGTCAAAAAAATTCCATCGAATGTGACAAGACCGCCACCCGATGCGGGCACGATGATCACATGACCACCACCCTAGTTGGGTTGTGGTTACAAGACTACCACCTAGGTTTGGTGGCTAATTTATAACCACCCCTTTACACAGAGTTCCAATTCGCTTAAAATACAAATAGAACCTCCTTTCCTCCCTTTTTTTTTACTTGTTTTACTTATTGGTGATGATTGATCTAATTAAGTAGAGTCATTTTGGATCCCCATGGATCACACTTCCCCTACTTAGGAGAATTTTGGTCCCATAAAAACTTAGTGAGGGAGTAATTGAGAAAATAATTCCCTTACTTTCTCCTTCGAGTACCACCGAGTTCTACCTTGTTGTCTTCCCTTTTAGTCTAACCTATGAAGACTCATGTGGACCTATCCTTGTCTCTCGACCTTGTGTTATAGCACTACATCCTCCAATTCTCCTTTTGATTCCAAGATGCAATCTTCTATGGAAGGTAACAGAATCTGTAATCCTTCATCTTCATCAAGCATGGATGGCTCATATAGATTTGAATTCTCACAATTAACAACCGAGATCATTCTCATAAATATTGGCAAATCAAGTCGAAAATAATTTTCTCCAACCTACTCGATATGGTGAAGGGTCAATATCATAGAGCTTGAACTTCCGTTTCGACCTTGTAGTATCTCCTTGCTCAAATAAATCCAAAATATGTCTATAACATGAAACTCATTCTCTCTCTTGTGTTGTTCATGTCTATCCTTGTACTTGGCTCCAGATTTATCCAACTATTATTTGACTTTGAGATGGATTTATCGGATCCTCTCAATACATTTATTTTCTATAGTCACGTTTGTGTCTCATGTCTCCTCCTCATCCTGGTACCCAACCGCTATGTCTAGTGGATTAATAGGTAAATACCACAAGCATGCTTTAAATTCAGCTACTTTATGGTGGATGCGTGTACTTCCCGGTTATAGGAATGTTGAATGTAGGCTAAGGACTCATCCCAAGTCCTTGGATATTTGTTATTATATCCTTTGATTAGATGCACCAAATGCTTGTTCACCACCTATGTTTTTCCATCAGTATGTGGATGGAAGGTTGTTCTCCTCTTGAACTTAGTATCCATCTTATCCCACAAAGTATTCCAAAACTTTCCCAAGAACCTTTAATCCCTGTTAGAAACAATAGACTTCGGCAAGCCAAAATGCATGCATACATTGGTAAATAAGATATCTTATTCCTCGTGTGCTTTTACTTTATTTTTACATTCCATAAGAATACATGTATTACTAAATCTATCAACAACAACATAGAGATATTCATGGACATGTTTAGACATAGGTAATCCTCCTAAAAAATCCATAGAAATTTCCTCCCACATACGAGTAGGGACCAGTAAAGGTATATACAATCCTTCATTCCTAGTCTTGGCTTACTTAGTACAAAAAATTTTACATCCATATATAAATTTTACTACTTCTTCTTACATATTGGGCCAATACATGTACCTTTTCAAGTGGAGTAGGATCTTACCAACACCGAAATGTCTCGTTACATTTGAGGTATGTGCTTCCCTCATTAATAGAATCCATTCTTATTTCAACACACAAAGCTTCCCCCATCAATATATCATCACGTCCTTGAGATAAGAATCTTCAATCCCCATTCTTTCATCTCCTTGGGACTGCAACTATTGAAATTTCACCCGAATATCTTTTTCCCCGGGCATATGCCTCTCCGTAATCTTCCCTCGTGAAGGGATCAATATGAGAGATAGTGGCTAGGCAGGGAGACTTTATCCTATGTGGGCAGCCTAGACAACATGTATGCCTCCAAATTTATACTACCCTTCTTGTATTTGATCACTAGATGGAACTTCTTGACAAACCCTATCCATTTGTAGTGTCTTTCTCCTTTGCAATTTAGACTCTGCTTGTAAATACTAGAGAGGTTTGTGGTCAGTGTGCACAATAGTTTCTTTACCCAACAAATAATGCTTCCATTTTTTAATTTCCTGAACTAGTGTATACATTTCCTTATCATATACTAAATATCCCTTAACTTTTGAAGTAAAATTTTCATAATGATAGCATATGGCTTTACCTCCTCCTGAAACAACATTGTGCCCATAACATAATCACCGCATCTATCTCTATGCTTCAAAGGGCTACCTTGAAAATTAGGAAGAACAAGTACTGGAGCATGACAAATATTTTACTTCAGTAATTAAAAGTCTTTATCTTGTTTCTTACCCTAGTCAAAACCCTTCATCTTTGCGGCCACTTTGTGTGTAGAGGTGCTACAACAGAGGAGAATCCCATAATGAACTTCCTCATGTATTATACTACTCCCACAAAATCCTAGTCTCTATGGATCGGATTTCATGATTACAAAATTAGGGAAATTTTTTTTTTTTATCTCAATGTTCACTATTCTAAATTCAGCATTTAGAACCACATTAAATCTGTTAATCAATCCTACAATAGTAACCATATGTAGTTGTTATGACTCGGTGTAAAACCAATCTCTCATATTTCATTTCATTGTATACTTTGTATACTTGTGGTTCCCTTTTTCATTTAAGGGTTCATCAAGTGCAACTGACCAAGGGATTATCTAGGTATTTGTTATGAATACCCATCCTATATCCAACACCTTTAGTCTAGTGAATTTAAGACAACACAACCAACAACTTGTGATACTTTGGCCAAAATTTTCAGACATGTTTTCCATGCCTATATTCCAAGATGACATACTCATCATGAAGGAATATGTCTTTCACCACACTTGAAATTGTTATCTTGATTAGACTTTCTTGACTTATGTCAATCCTTCCCACTCAGATGCTGAGATCCACTTAGAGGATAGTCCAATGACTATTATATTGTCATAACTGGTACACTTCTCACCCATACAAAGTAACCATATAATGACCCCATCAATTAATCCCATGGGTAGAGGAGCTTGGATTATTGTGACATGATATTATGATTATATGCATCACAACCCATTAGTTCCACTAAGAAAAATCCTCACATCTTAACAAGTTCATTAAACCCATTTTAATTCCTCCTATTTTAAAAAGTCTTAATCCCTTTAATCCCACCCCCCCTAGTTATTTTCAAGTTCATTAGGTGTCATTCCTAAGGACTAACTTGGGTTCTATCAACATTTCTATAAGGAACATTATGTTTCCCACTTAATCAATAATGAGGATTTGCTACAATTAATTCTGCTCTTAACTTAATCACTTTAAGCATGTAATTTCCTCCAGTTGATTAAGTATCTTAGAAACATATTACAAGTATATTATAGGGAAGAACCACATATATCCATATATACTTTAGGAGTAATAGAAAGTTCATTTCTTAGACTCCAAACGGGTTCCATACTTTCAACCCATAATAGTTTTCTTGACTTAACATTCATTTTCCTTTAAGTCATTCAACTATTCAAACTATTATAACTTAGTTAAACATTATCCCCTAAGTATAACTCATCTATGATGGGAGGGTATTCCACATCCACCTTATATTCTATCCAAAAGGTTCATTCTATTACCACATAGTGAACAACCCCTTTCCTTAAGGTTTCATAACATGATTACATTATGGATATAAAGTCAAATATTTATCATATTAATGACCTCATCATTGTAGCAAGAAGAAATTTGTTCTTAATGCCTTAAGGATTAGTTCAAGCTATACACCTAATCCCATTATGTCATTCTTATCCTTTCCTAAGTACAATTCCATTTCCTTATTGTACTTAGTTCATCAATTAGGATAGGTAGGATTGCATTTTAATATAATCACTTAGACCCCTTTTACAAGGAAGATTCTTATATATACTTAATGAGATTAAGTACTCTTGTGATTATTCCCTAAGGTTTGAATCCCCTTATTTTAGTTATGCAGCCCATACTTGTTTTATAACAATCCTTATAAAATAGTCACACAAGTATTGACTTATAATGTTGTAAATAAGCATAGTCATTTATAACTTAATTCCCACAACAATATAACTTGTTTATTACAAATTATTCATTGTTATCTTAATCAAGATGAATTCAGTAAATAGAAGTATATAAGTCAATAACCAACTTATATTTAAGTTCTTTTCAATCATACTTTTCATATAAGTCTAATCACAAAAGATGATTCCTTATATCTTTCCCTTAATCTTACATTTTTATAAATCAACATTATCATTCACTACTGCAACAATGGTGTGAAATATATTTAAAATTTCATTTGAACATTCAAGTTTACTAAACAAAATATCAAGGAATAAGGCATTGCATATCAATTGATTCCCTACAAGCCTACTTTCCCAATGAAAGATTTGAAACTGAAAATTCATTCACACACAACTTAACTAATCAAGATAGAATGATTCAAGAAACAAATTTTGTTTATTTTCAGCATAATATATCAATTCAAGTAAAAAGAATAAATCATATCATTTTTAGTAGTTTACACAATTGGCCATAGGCCCTGATTACTTCAACACAAAAGTAAATCAATAAATGAAAACATAATATTTTCATCAAACTACATTTCTTCAATCAATAGAATAAATGCAGCTTTCCATAAGTCTTCCTCTTTTCTTCTTTCACGAAGTTCATCTGCAAGATTGTTAGCATCTATGTCAGTTCATTTGAACTGAGCATGATAGGAGCTAAATCCTTGGAACCATATGTTCTAACTAACAACTTCAAGAAGGAACACTACTTATTAATAGAAAATAGTCAAGGGTTCAAAACATCTTTTTCCTTTTTGAACACTTCTAGAAGAACATTACTCAAGTGTATCACAAAACCCTACAAATGTCAACATCTAATATTCCAACCAAGTATGAATTCTACCAAATAGAAGACATTCAAAAATAAATATAAACATTCATTCATTGTACATCCAAAAAATAATCCATAGCATTACAACATATACATTCTCACTTTAAGCAATATTATAATAATAATGCAAATCCAAGTATACATAACAACAAGAAGACAAGGTTGAGTAGAAATTCCTTAATCATGTAGCCCATACTACATGATTAACACATAGTACTTCGGTTTCAGATAATTTCCTTTAGATAAAAATTCAATTCCATAGACCTTCAACCTATAGGTTTAACAAGAATTGGATGCAAGTTGGGAGAGAGAGAGACTATACTAACAACAAAAAGCTCTCAAAAACCACAACCCATTTTAGCTTAACACACAAAGCAATCCATACATTAACAACTTGGCTCAACCAATTGGAATGCATGCAAGTCATTGGAATACACAACACAAAGATTCTTTAAATAATATAGTCTTAAATCAATACAAGTATTCCATGCTATGACTAGAAAAGAACCATACCCAACCAGATACATCACTTAGGCAACAAAACTAAATGATCCAAACCACGAACAAAGAATGCTCAAAATATACAACCTTCCAAACATGACTAATCGATATCCTTGATCATCTTCGAATGATCAAGGGTATCGATAAAATTTAATTGATTTAACTTAGATAAGGGTAAACATTATAACCCTCTCTAATAGATTCTAGGTTAGGATCATAATCAGTAGACAGATTTTTCCCAAAATGATCAAAAATAACTATGTTTGAAAACTTATTCATACCAAAAGTTAAGATAGTTCAGTATACCTTTAAACACTAGTAGTCTTACCCATAAGGGTCTAACAGTTCACAAATAAGTTCCACAATATATCACAAGGTAACCACTAAATTCATAGGATTTGAAAATGAACACAAGTTACAGTCAAGCTTACCACAACCATTCCACATTGTTTAACAAAATGTTATACCAAACCATCTACCCAAAATATTAAAAGATGGAAAAATCATAATGATAAAAGAAAAGAAACCAAATTCATACAACCATGGTAGTGGTTAAACCCACAAGAGTTCAGAGAAGCAAGGCAAATGGCTAAGTCTCAAATGAATAATCAAAAGTCCATTTCAAATGAGGATGACATGTATATATATATATATAGTGGGTTATAAAAAACAACATCCAAAAGGTTAAATAAGTTGAAGCCCAACCTAGGTTATCAACATCCAAATGGATCTTAGCAAAACCAAACACATCACTTACATAGATAGGTCTATATCCACTCATGTGTGAGTTTCCACTCCACTCCAAAAAAATGAAGTCGATCAAAGTAAGCATGCAACCCAACAAAATTACAGTGCTTAGATCTCAAGAGTTTGAGTATTCAAACCATTTTAA
The DNA here is from genome assembly GCA_018340775.1 of Taxus wallichiana var. yunnanensis. NCBI lineage: Eukaryota > Viridiplantae > Streptophyta > Pinopsida > Cupressales > Taxaceae > Taxus > Taxus wallichiana. Next base: position 155,913,027 of record CM031242.1, on the reverse strand, counting down.
CAAATACAAACCCAAATAGGTCAGACAAAGAAATCATTAAACAACACCAGTTCAACTCAACTAGGTGCTCGAGTTCTAACTCGACCCATCAAACACAAGGTCATCTAAAAAAATGCAACCAATTAGTTTGGTATATAAAAAATCACACAAAGATCAATAACCCAACTATTGGGTTTGATTATAAACCACTTAAACATGCAACTCAAATATATAATTTTTTTCCATTACAGTCATGGTGAGTCATTTTTACAATCACCCAAAATAGATAGAGTGGAAAATATCACATACGTAGTTCATATAAAAAAAGCATTTAGAGAAAATCCAGAATCAAAAACCAGTTCATAAACCACTTACCAAGAAAGAGATTCCATTTTAATATGCAATATCAAAAACCCAAAACCCCAAAATGATTTCTATAATAAGAAGAGTTCCTTTTCATGAACTAATTAAATAGAACAAGTTTTTTCAAGGGATTAGAGCCTATCATGCCTGGTAGAGCTTCCCAAAGTCTTCTTCTAGCTCCCAGGTTTCTTCTTCCAACTCCCATGATAGCCTCCATAGTTGAAAAAAAATCAACCTTCACAAAATCCCCACAGTCCTTCTCCACTAAAATCTTCTCCAACAATCTCTCCATGAAAAAAAAGTGAATATTTCAAAAAAATTTGAAAACCAGATCAAACACTCCCAACTCGACATGCAAAATGAGAGAGAGAAAATGGAAAGGAGTAACAATGAAACCAAAACAACCAACTCTTTCCAAATCTGACATATTTTTCCCCAAGATGGTTTAGAATGATTTTCAAAATCATTAATGCTAGACAATGATGGTTCATCTATCCCACCAACCCACCGACCTTCTCTATTCCATTTTCCATTCACTAATAGTTCAAATGATCATGCCACTAGTTTTAGTGCAAGTTTTTAGCAACTTTCCAAATTTTAAATTTTCTTACTACTAAGGAGTGGCGGTAGCCACCATTAATGTCAACCATTAAAATCTTCCAAGTACATGCAAGGGTGGCGAAACCACAAACCTCACCACTTGACCATGCATCCACAAAAATTCAACTAGGGTTAGTCTTGAGTTAGGTTCCATATCCCTTTCCCAACATAGGTTAGGATTTAATTGATAATATTTCAATACCTATCAACTTAGCATAGGTCTTAGATTAGGTTCACAAGCCACCATAGTAATTCATATGCCTTAGGTCTAGGTTAGACCTTTAGAAATTTTAGTGTTATCAAAACATTAGGCATAGGCTAGGTCTTAAGTAACTACACAATAAAAGACCTTACCAATCTATGCAACATTTTTCAAATGGAGCAGTGCTACAAATGAACCAGATCTCAAACACTTTCCATCCCTTAACACGGACTAAGAACATAGGAAAATGGAACAAAATCATCAAGATCAATTAGTATAAGATTGATAATCCATAATCAAAGAATGACTGCAATCTCTTACATTCAATCGTAATTGTAGATCAAATTAAGAGAATGCCTTGATCAATGAAACTGATCCAAGGTATTTTCTTAATTGATTCTCAATACCAATAAATCAATTATTCTAGACTTAGTGTAATTTCCCAAATTACCAGCTTACCCAATAGTTCCAAGAACAAAATTCAAACTTTCCACAAGTTGAAGACATCCAGTTCATTTCACAAACCAATTAAGTAAACATTACAATTCAAGAGTACATTGCAAATAAATGGATGATTAAATACACAAATCTCAACTGAGATAAACATTAATCTAGCAACATGATTTAATCGGTTCTATACAGAGAGAACTCAAGAACAATCACATGTCAACATTGCAATCCACTTCACAATGAGAAAGTACAGATGAAAGGATGGTAGAGGTGTTACATACTTCCCCTCTAAAAAGCATCATCATCCCGATGATGATTGACTTAATTCCAAAACAATTTTTTCTAGAAAAAGTTTAATAATATTTATTTAACCATAAGATTCCTTAACAACAACAAAATTTAATCCAAAAATTTAGTTTTCAAAATTTATAACAACACTATAGGCTATAACAATACTTAATAAAAGTATTTTTTCTCAAAACAACAAATCTGAATCAGTTGTGAATCAAAATGATTCAAGTTTTTATAGGAAATGAAATATTTCTACTAAAACAAGTGAGGAAAAGTAGTTTTCATGTCCTCCAAGTTTTCCCAGTTGTACTTTCTTCATTAAATTGATCCCATTGGACCTTACATTGTCCAATTTCATGATTACACAAGTGTAACTTGTGGGTTTCCAACACTCTAACTAGTTCTACCATGATTACCCTAGGTCTTGGACCTATAAAGCATTCCAGTTTTAACACATGTGATAAATCTAAAACATATTTCTTAAGAAAAGAAATATGAAAAACATCATGCATCCATGCCAATGAGGGAGGAAATGCTAATCGGTAGGCCACATGATTGACTATTTCAACAATCTCAAAGGGTCCTACATAATGAGGTGACAACTTGGCTGACTTGCCAAAAGTAATCGAGCTCTTTTTAGGCTTGACTCTTAGAAAAAATTTATCACCAAGTTCAAATTTCCTTTTGACCCTTTTCAGGTCTGCATAAATTTTTGTCTATCAACAACCTCTTTTAATCTTTCCCAGATTAACTTTACCTATTGTTCCATTTCAGAAAGCATCTCAGCCCAATTACTTCTCTATCTTCAATGTTATCCCAACTGACCGGGGTCCTGCACCTTCACCCATACAAAGCTTCAAAAGGTGCCATTTTTAGAGAAGAATGGTAAGTATTATTATATGAAATTCAACCAAAGGGAGATACTCTTCCCATTTGTACTTGTTGATCCATGTAGTACATCCTAAGCATATCTTCTAGAACTTGATTCACTCTTTTAGTTTTCCATCCATTTCTAGATGATAAGTAGAGCTAAAGTTCATCTTTGTTCCCAAAGCTACATTAAGAGTTTTCCAAAATCATGAAGTCATTCATGGGTCCCTATCAGAGATTATCAACTTGGGAACACCATGCAATCTGAAAATTTCTTGAACAAACCTTTTTGCAAGAACAGTGAGTCATCTTTCAGATTTCCAAGCAATGAAATGAGCCACTTTAGTTAGTTTATCAACCACAACTAAAATAACATCATGCTTATTCCTAGACATAGGTAGTCCTTGAAAAAATTCCATACTTATAACCTACCATTTAAACTGTGGTATGCTATGAGGGTACAATAAACCAACTGGTGCATATGCTCAACTTTCACATGCTGGCATTCCAGGAAATGAGACACATAATCCAAGATGTCTTTCTTCATCCCCTTCCAAAAATATTGTTGTTTTACATCAGCAAGCATTTTTTTCACTCTGGATGTCCAGTAAGGTGCATTGTGAAATTTAGTCATCACTTTCTTCCTTAACTCATTTCCCAGTGGTACATACACTCTATCCTCATACCTCATAATTCCTTCTCCATCTAACCAAAATCCTTTGTACCTTACATCCTTTGGATTTGTAGCAAGTGTTTTTTTACCTACTGAAAGTATGGATCAGACATTAAGGTATTTCTAACCTCATCCTTAAACTAGTTCTCAAAGTCACAAGTGCAGAAATATGTTTTCTACGACTTAGTGCATCTACCACTCTATTTTCTTTACCTTTAATGTAGCTGATGTCAAAATCATATTGAGACAAGAACTCTAACCATCTTCATTGCTCTTGCATTTAAGTTAGGTTGAGTGAAGATATATTTCAACCCAAGATGGTCAGTTTTCAACTCAAAGGGCTTCCCTAAGAGGTAATGTCTCCAAACCTGCAATGCATGAACTATGGCAACAAGCTCTAAATCATGGGGAGCATAATTCTTCTCATGCAATTTAAGCTTCCTACTTTCATATGCTATCACATGGTCATTTTTTAGCAATATACCCCCTAATCCATCTCCAGAAGCATCCATTTCACTAGTAAAAAACTCCCGTTTGGATCAAGAATAATCAATATAGGGGAAAAAGTTAGTTGTTCCTTCAATGTTTTAAATGCAGCCTCACATTTTTCACTCCATACAAAATTTTTATCTTTCTTTTGCAATGAAGTTATTGGGGCAACAACCCTTGAGAAATCCTTTACAAATTTTTTGTAGTATCCAACAAGCCCCATGAAGCTTCTAACTTCATGTACATTCTTAGGTGTCAACCAATCAATTATGGCTGATATCTTTGAGGGATCAACCAGATTCCATATTTATTTATTATATGCCCCAAGTATTGTACCTCAGTCTCATAAAAATAACACTTGGATAGTTTGTATATAATTTCCTCTTTCTTAGTACCTCAAGTACAATCTTTAAGTGCTCATTATGCTCCTCCAAGCTCCATGAATAGATAAGAATATCATCCAAGAATACAAGCACAAACTTGTCCAAGTATTCTTGAAATATATTATTCATCAAATTCATGAAGGCTACATAGGGGCATTAGTTAACCCAAAAGGTAAAACAATGAACTCATAATGTCCATATCTCATTCTAAAAGTAGTCTTATGAATATCTTCTTCCTTGATTCTTAACTGATGATATCCAAAACATATATCTATTTTAGAGTAAACCGATGCTCCATGCATCTGATCAAAAATATCATCTATCCTTGGAAGAGGATATCTATTCTTAATAGTTTTTTTTTAACATCTTGTAGTCAATACAAAGTCTTAATGTTCCATCCTTCTTTTTAACAAAGATCACCGATGCTCCCCAAGGTGAGACACTCGGCCTTATTAACCCTTTAGAAAATAATTCATGTAATTGAGCCTTAAGCTCTACCAACTCAGTGGTAGTCATATGATAAGGTGCCTTGGAAATAGGTTTTGTTCTTGGTTTGATTTCAATGGTGAAGTCAAACTCTCTTTTTGGTGGAAGACCTGGTAGCTCTTCTAGAAACACATCATTGTAATTACATAACAACATAGATATTTTTTCCAAAAATTTACCTCCTTCTTCAAATTGAATCTGAAATTTTTATTACATAAAGCATGTAACCTTTATTTTTGGCCTTCTTCAGCTTTGCATATAGTTGATATTTCTCTAACCTTTATGCCTCTTTTTATTCCTTGAATGTCTATTGATTTCTACAGATCATCCAAACACCTTATATGCTTCCAAAAATAGTCCACAAGTGCCTTGTGATCAACCAACCAATTCACACCAATTATTATGTCATAAGACCCTAGAGGTGCCACATACAAGTCTACCTCAGTTGTGAAGCTTGGTAATTCTAAGGTTGCTACCAAAAAGACACTTACTAACTATGTGGACAACATTATTCCCATACTGGATAGTCCATGGTTTTTCCATAAAACCATACTTTATGTTTTAATTTAGTAACTAACTTGTTAGAAATAAAACATTCAAAAGCACCAATATCAAAAAGTATAGTTATAGGTAGGCCATATAGCTTACCTGGCACTTCTATGGGCATAGCCTACTTTTTCAACTTGTTTTTTGGCTACCACAACATGTATCTTATGTTATTGGTTGTTTTTATTTTTATTTAAAGGATAATGACTTGCATAGTGGCTTCCCCACAATTAAAACAACCTCCAACAGGTCCTTTCTTAGGCTCATACTTATTCTCAACCTTGAAAGTATTATTTTTCCCATAATTACCCTTCTTGCCCATTATTTTTGTTGTTTTTTGCAACTTTACCTATTGTTGTTTTCTTTTCATTTCCAGCCACATGATTACTTTTTTTTCCAAACTTCTTCCATGTACCCTTCTTGGGTGGAAAATATGAAGAAGCATTCCCATTTTTCTTACATTTTTCCTCCTTATGTGTAGAAATTTCCTTCAATTTCTACTCTTTCCGAATGGATTTTTCTACCACTTCCTCCATAGTGGCAGGACTATGTACATCCACCTCACCACCTATGATAGGATACAACCCCATGATGAACTTCCTTATTTGAATTTTTCATCCATTTGATATTGTGGTACATATTTGAGAAGCTTGGTGAACTTCTCCCAATATTCCATTACCGATAGTTTTCCTGAGTTAAGGTTTGGAACTCTATCATTTTCTAGTCATAGTAGAGTTGGGGAACCAACACTTCCTAAAATGACCCTTGAATTGGTTCCATGTGATGTTTTTCTCATCAACATTAAGCTCAACCTTGTGGTGTCCCACCATGAAGATGCTTCATGGGAGAGCTGATAAGCTCCCCATACAACCTTGGTTTCCTCGAGAGAAATTTCTTATCACAAATTATTTCTCCATCTCACTTGAGCCAATTCTCAGCCCCATCACCTAGGTGGTTCCATCAAATTTTGGTGGACTTATCCTCTTTATATCATTGGTCAATTCAGTTACCAATCTTTCCCTCTTATTCTCGGGTTGATTGGGTACATTCATGTTAGCATTATTTCCAACATTATTTTAATTATTATTATCATTCATAACATTGAGATCCTCATCACCATTTCTCTCTCATCATGTGGCTTCCCTAAGAGACTACTCACTATCAGTCTCAGTGTTATTTCTAGCCACTTGTTGTTCCAGAACAACAATCCTATTCCTTGTGTCTTGCTATAGAGCAGCAAGGATTTCATCCATCTTTTGAGTTGTAGTTGCTTCACCACCCGGAGGTGGGTTATTCACAACATGTCCCCTTGTTCTCACCATTTTTGTAATCAAGAAATTTTTTTTTCAAAGTGGACTCAAATAGGTCCAAGAGCTACAACCTTTAGCTCTGATACCAAGATGTAACATCCCTATTTCATGATTACAAAAGTAGGGGGAATTTTTTTATTTTATCTCTCAATGTTCACTTGTTCTAAATTCAACATTTAGAACCACATTAAATCTACTAATCAATCCTACAACAAACCATATGCAGTTATTATGACTCAATGTAAAAAATGATCTCTCATATTTCATTTCATTGTATACTTTATATACTTGTGGTTCCCTTTTTCATTTAAGGGTTCATCAAGTGCAACTGACCAAGGGCTTATCTAGGTATTTGTTACAAATACCCATCCTATATCCAACACCTTTAGTCCGGTGAATTTAAGACAACACAACCAACAGCTTGTGATACTTTGGCCAAAGTTTTAGACATGTTTTCCATGCCTATATTCCAAGATGACATACTCATCATGAAGGAATATGTCTTTCACCACACTTGAAACTTGTTATCTTGATTAGACTTTCTTGACTTATGTCAATCCTTCCCATTTCCATGTTAGATGCTAAGAAGAGATAAACCACATGGACTAGTGCAGATAGTCCACTTACGGTGACTAAGGGTAATCAAGTGTATTCAATCGACCCCCATCACTTCAAGTACACTTCATCACCCGTAGTCAATGTAAGTTGACATCAGCATATATCATATCATTCCTAGAGGGTAACAATGATTTGGGATCCCACTCAGAGATGGTCTCTTAGAGGAGATGAATGGATTATTGTGACATAATGACTACTCCATAACCATCTATTGAACCCCCCCAATAGATGGGTATTGTAAGCATAATGATTATGCTACAACAACCCATTAAGTTCTTATAAACGAATCCTCCTATTTTAACAAGTTCATTAATCCCTTTAATTCACAGCTTGTTAATCCCACCCTAGTTATTTTCAGTCATTAGGTGTCATTCCTAAGGACTAACTTGGTTCTATCAACATTCCAGATAAGGAACATTATGTTTCCACTTAATCAATAATGAGGATCTATATTAATTTTCTCTTAACTTAATCACTTTAAGCATGTAATTTCCTCTAGTTGATTAAGTATCTTAGAAACATCTTACAAGTATATTATAGGGAAACAACCACATATATCCATATACACTTTAGGAGTAATAGAAATTCATTTCTTAGACTCTAAATGGGTTCCATACTTTCAACCCATAATAGTTTTCTTGACTTAACATTCATTTTCCTTTAAGTCATTCAACTATTCAAACTATTATAACTTAGTTAAACATTATCCCCTAAGTATAACTCATCCATGATGGGAGGGTATTCCACATCCACCTTATATTTTATCTAAAAGGTTCATTTTGTTACCACATAGTGAACAACCCCTTTCCTTAAGGTTTCATAACATGATTACATTATGGATATAAAGTCAAATATTTATCATATTAATGACCTCATCATTGTAGCAAGAAGAACTTTTTTCTTAATGCCTTAAGGATTAGTTCAAGCTATACACCTAATCCCATTATGTCATTCTTATCCTTTCCTAAGTACAATTCCATTTCCTTATTGTACTTAGTTCATCAATTAGGATAGGTAGGATTGCATTTTATTATAATCACTTAGACCCCTTTTACAAGGTAGATTCTTATATATGTACTTAATGAGATTAAGTACTCTTTGTGATTATTCCCTAAGGTTTGAATCCCCTTAATTTTAGTTATGCATCCCATACTTGTTTTATAACAATCCTTATAAAACAATCACACAAGTATTGACTTATAATGTTGTAAATAAGCATAGTCATTTATAACTTAATTCCCACAACAATATAACTTATTTTATTACAAATTATTCATTTCTATCTTAATCAAGATGAATTCAGTAATTATAAGTATATAAGTCAATAATCAACTTATATTTAAGTTATTTTCAATCATACTTTTCATATAAGTCAATCACAAAAGACAATGCTTTATATCTATCCCTTTTTCCCACATTTTCAAAGATCAACAATATTATTCATTACTACATAATAATGGTATGAAGTTGATAATACTTCATATTCTTTGACAATTCAAGTTACTACAAATATCAAGGAATAAAGTATTATATATCAATTTATTCCATACAAGCTTACTTCCAATGAAAGAATCCTTTTAACTGAAAATATTCATTCACACACAACTTAACCAATCAAGATAGAATGATTCAAGCAACAAATTTCCTTTATTTTCAGCATAATATATCAGTTCAAGTATACAAGAATAATCATATTCTTTTCAGTAGTTTACACAATTGGCCATAGGCCTTGATTACTTCAACACAAAAAAGTAAATCAATAAATGAAAACATAATATTTTCATCAAACTACATTTCTTCAATCAATAGAATAAATGCAGCTTTCCATAAGTCTTCCTCTTTTTTCTTTTTCACAAAATTTCATCTACAAGATTGTTAGCATCTGTCATTTCATTTGAACTAAGCATGATAGGAGCTAAATCCTTGAAACCATATGTTCTAACTAACAACTTCAAGAAGGAACATTTCTTATTAATAGAAATTAGTCAAGGGTTCAAAAATCTTTTTTCCTTTTAGAACACTTCCCAAAACATTATCACTCAGTGTATCACAAAACCCTACAATGTTAGCATCTAACAATCCAATCAAGTAAATTCTATCAATTAGAATACATTCAAAAAAATATAAACATTCATTCATTACATCAACAACAAAATAATCCATAGTATGACAAGTATACCTTCTCACTTCATAAGTGTATATTATATAATAATGCAAAGCCAAGTATACATAACAATAAAGATAGGACAAGATGAGAGAGAAATGCCTTAATCATGTAGCCCATACTACATGATTAACACATAGTACTTGTTTTAAGATAATTTCCTTTAGATAAAAATTCAATTCCAACAGACCTTCAACCTACAGGTTTAACAAGAATTGATGCAAGTTGGGAGAGAGAGAGAGAGAGAGATACTAACAACAACAAAAAGCTCTCAAAAACCACAACCCATTTTAGCTTAACACACAAAGCAATCCATACATTAACAACTTGGCTCCAACCAATTGGAATGCATGCAAGTCCTTGGAATACACAACACAAAATATTCTTTAGAAAAATATAGTCTTAAATCAATACAAGTATTCCATGCCATGACTGAAAAGAACCATACCCAACCAAATACATCACTTAGGGTAGAAGAAACATAACAGAATGGTCCAAATCAAAATAGAGAAGGCTCACAAATGAACACCCTTCCTAACCTGATAAATCGATATCCTTGATCATCTTCGTATGATCAAGGATCGATAAAATTTAAAATTAACAACTTGAATAAGGGTAAACATTACAATCCCTTCTAATAGTTCTAGGTTAGATCATAATCAAGTGAGTACTAACCCAAAGAAGATCAAACAATAACTATGTTCATAAAATTAATCATCTAAAGTTAAGATAGTTCAGTATATACCTTTAAACACTGGTAGTCTTACCCATAAGGGTCTAATAGTTCACAATAAGTTCCACAATATATCACAAGGTAACCACTAAATTCATGGATTTGAAAACAAACACAAGTTACAGTCAAGCTTACCACAACCATTCCACATTGTTTAACAAAACATTATACCAAACCATCTCCCAACAATATTAAAATATGGAACAATCATAATGATAAAATAAAAGAAACCAAATTCATACAACCATGGTAGTGGTTAAACCCAAAAGAGTTTAGAGAAGCAAGGCCAAATGACTAAGTCTCAAATGAACAATCAAAAGTCCATTTCAAATGAGGATGATGTGTATATGTATATATATATATCATAGTGGGTTAAAAAAACATCTAGAAAGTTAAATAAGTTGAGCCCAACCTGGGTTATCAACATCCAAATGGATCTTACCTAACCTATTCAATATTACCTATAGGAAAATCTATATCCTCCTATGTGAATGAGTTTCCAACTCCACCAAAAAAAAATTGATCAAAGTAAGCATGAACCCAACAAACTTACATAGTGCTAGATCTCAAGAGTTTGAGTATTCAAACCATTTAACAAATACAAACCCAAACATGTCAGACAAAGAAATCATTAAACAACACCAATTCAACTTGACTGGGTGCTCAAGTTCTAACTTGACCCATCAAACAAAGGTCATCTATTAATAAAACATGCACATTGAATGGTTTGGTATATAAAAAAAATCACATAAAGATCAATAACCCAACTATTGGGTTCAATTATAAACCACTTAAACATGCAACTCAAAGTATATATAATTTTTTTTCCATTATAGTCATGGTGAGTCATTTTTACAATCACCCAAAATAGATAGAGTGGAAAATATCGACATGCAGTTCATATAAAAGCATTCAGAGAAAATCTAGAACAAAAACCAGTTCATAAACCACTTACCAAGAAAGAGATTCCATTTTAATATGCAATATCAAAAACCCAAGAACCCCAAAATGCTTTCTATAATAAGAAGAGTTCTTTTGAACTAATTAAATAGAACAAGTTTTTGCAAGGGATTAGAGCCTATCATGCCTGGTAGAGCTTCCCAAAGTCTTCTTCTTCTAGCTCCCAGTTTCTTCCTCTAACTCCCATGATAGCTTCAATAGTCAAAGAAATCCACCTTCACAAAATCCCCATAGTCCTTCTCCACTAAATATCCTCTCCAAAATATCTCCACTGAGAAAAAAGTGAAGCTTTCAATACAAAATCAAAACCAAAGATCAAACACCCTCAACCTCGACATGTAAAATGAGAGAGAGAAGAATGGAAAGAGTAACAATGAAACCAAAACAACCAAATCCTTTCCAAATCCAACATATTTTCCCCCAAGATGGTTTAGAATGATTTTCAAAATCATTAATGCTAGATAGGATGGTTCATCTATCCCACCAACCCACCGACCTTCTCTATTCCATTTTTCCATTCACTAACAATTCAAATGATCATGCAACTAATTTTAGTGCAAGTTTTTAGCAACTTGCCAATTTTAAATTTTCTTACTTAAAGGAGTGGCGGTAGCCACCATTAATGTTAAACCATTAAAATATTCCAAGTACATGCAAGGGTGGTGGAACTACAAACCCACCACTTGACCATGCATCCACAAAAGTCGACTAGGGTTAGTCTTGAGTTAGGTTCCATATTCCTTTCCCAACATAGGTTAGGATTTAATTGATAATATTTCAATACCTATCAACTTAGCATAGGTCTTAGATTAGGTTCACAAGCCACCATAATAATTCATATGCCTTAGGTCTAGGTTAGACCTTTAGAAATTTTAGTGTTATCAAAACATTAGGCATAGGCTAGGTCTTAAGTAACTACAATAGAGACCTTACCAATCTATGAAACATTTTTTCAAATGGAGCAAGTGCTATAATGAACCAATCTCAAACACTTTCCATCCCTTAACACAAGGACTAAGAACATAGGAAAAATGGAACAAAATCATCAAGATCAATTAGTATAAGATTGATAATCCATAATCAAAGAATGACTGCAATCTCTTACATTCAATCGTAATTGCAAATCGAATTAAGAGAATTCCTTGATCAATGAAACTGATCCAAGGTATTTTCTTAATCGATTCTCAATACCAATAAATCAATTATTCCAGACTTAGTGTAATTTCCCAAATTACCATCTTACCCAATAGTTCCAAGAACAAAATTCAAACTTTCCACAAGCTGAAGACATCCAGTTCATTTCACGAACCAATTAAGTAAACATTACAATTCAAGAGTACATTATTGATAAATGGATGATTAAAGTAACTCATGACTTGTGATGGTGTTCCCGAATGTTGTAGTTTATCCCATCCTCGATCCATCTATATCGGTTCTCCTTTCTCCTTAATATATCATCCCTTATATACAAGTAAGAAATTCTCAAAACAACATAAAATGCTTCAAGTGGAATAACATCAACCTCTAATACATCAATATACTCGGGAATTGATCCCAAACTTGACCTTGCATTTTATTTTTACCTAAATTTCTACACCCTTCTTCACCCATCCAAAAGGATATGGATGATGATGATCTTAAGTCTCAAGAACAAGCTTCTTTACAAATGCATCGAAATCAAGTTGTTTTGAGAAACGATAACAACCAAAGAATTTACCTTAGTTCTCTTGATCTCGGATTTTGATATGGAATAGTCTTCTCATCTCCTATTCCCCTTGGCTATACAGGTTTGTGGTCATGCATCCCATTTTTTCATCTACATGAGAGTCGTCTTCGATTTCCACCTCCCCATTTGTATTTTCAACTGTCATGGATCTCTTTGAGTCCTTGGTTTGGTTCTTTGGATGTAAATTCCAACATGTAGCATTAGTATGACCATTGATATCACAATTCTTGTAAAAATATTTAGGATCTTTACAAGTATTCAAAGTGGTGGTGATTTTTTACCTTTCCCCTTCCATTTACCTTTGTTACTTATTTTCCCATGTTCTTTCTTCTCGTTGATTTGTCAACCGATTTTCCTTTGGCTCTAATTATCCTTGCTTCTTTTCATCATCAATGTAGTATGCTTACACACAAGATTCATTGAGATCCTTGGGCTTCATGGAGATTACCTTCCTCCGAAGGTGAGTGTGAAGTCCTCCCAAATACTTGGTCATAATATCTTCATCCTCTAAGTCCATATTCAACAACATGGCTTGTCTTTGAAACTCCATAGTATAATCCTACACACTTTGACCACTTCCTTGTCTAAAATACTACCATTTAATCATTTGGTAAGTCTTGTGGCCAATATGAGTTAGCTCTAAGTAATTCCTTAAATTCTTGCCAAGATTTCACAATAGGACATTTCTTCTTTTCACAAGTGAATATATGGGTTTTCCACCGAACCAGAGCATGTACCTCTATCTTGAGACATGTAAAGGTGATATTTTGTGACTCAATGACATTATGTATGCTAAAATAGACTTCCAATTGTTTCAACCATTTATCAAGAAAATTTGCATATACTTTTCCTTCAAATCTCTTAATTTCAACTTTAAAGGAGCATGATCATATTTTACCTTCTCTCCGTAATTGTATCCTCTTCTTAATGCTCTTCCTCATCTTCTTTCTTGTCATAGATCCATCCTATGCCAAATGTTTTGGCTAAACCTCATACCACTAAGTCCATGGAGTCTTTCTTAACGTAATTCATCTTCTAAAAATCTTCAAGCTATTTTTGTCTTCTAAACATCCTATCCATCATGGTTTTCAATATCTTGATTCTTTGGACCAAGTTTTCTTCCTCCATTTGTCCCCAAATTCTTTATTTCCACTTCTTCATAGAAATTTATAGATCACAAGGTAATGATGTTAGGAATATCCTAACTATTAGTGCTCACTAATATGTTAGTGTGAGTAATTATATTATCTAGGATAATATAATATTGTATTGTTGGTGCGGTTGGTTGTGAGTTACAACAACCCACTTATTTAGGGAGTGTATTGTTATAACATCTCGTATAGAATTAGTGAGAGGTTATGTTTAGCTTCCTTGATTATAGGAGCAACATTAGCCTATATAAATGTAATGGCCCGTATGAATCAATATATGGTGAATAATATATACAATATTTGTGTGTTCAACCTGTGTATTATTTTCAATTGGCATCAGAGCAGGCATTTTCAGAGTAAATCCATGGAGAATTAATTTTTGAAGGGGCATTTCAACTTCCTTGATTGCCCTATGAATAGTTTCCAATTTTTATGCATGCTGCCAAACTGTGCATTAGAAAATCGTGTCTTTAAATTTATTCCCATGGAGTTGTGGTTCCATTGCTAGCAGTTGTGCAGATCTATTCTCCTCATCATCACAAAAGTGCAAGCAAATTAAAATTTGGGAGATCCATCTGAGACATCCTTCAGCTGTGAATTCATCTGATAGTAGCATGTTGTGAATGCAAAAGTCACATGTGGATAGATTTCGAGCCCGCTGAGGAATAAGATTATTGTGTTCAAGATAAGAAAGAGATTGGGAGCATTCGCTGCAAATAATATTTCAAGTTTTTTTGAAAAAGTCTTGTCAGTTATTCAATGGTGTTTGGTGAATGCCACATTCATAGATTTTTTTATCTTGGTGGAACGTAATACCTCGAACTTGCCTTATTTTCTTGTTGTAGCAAACAAGATCTGTGTATACGTTGGAAAAGACAAGAAACATAGTTTTCCAGACGTGGATCTAACGCCTCAACCATAGTTCGTGGATTGTCCGCATTCAATTCCCAGTCTACTCATAAATGCTGGACGATTTGATTTGATCCTCCAATGCATACTGCCAGTCCTCATACAACAAATTCTCACGAAAAATTTGGCAGATTTCACCAGTTATTACATACCGCAGATCCGAGGGGAAAAGGAATAGTGTGTAGTGAAGTCTAGCCTAAGGCATTGCAACAAGGAGTGATGAAATTATTTGTGCATATCCACGTGTGGCTCAGGAGGAATGTATGGCGATGCAATGCGAGTTCTACTGGCCGTGGTTATAGGTCTGTTTTTTAGGATATAATATATTCAGTTTGAAGTTTTTGTTTTTTTTTTTTTATTTATTTGGTCAAAAATAGTTCGATCTAAGAGTCCATGGTTTACATGTCCATTTAAAAGTGGGTTGAGTTATAAGTATAGTCAATAGTTTGTGAACTTAAATGTTCGGTGTTGTCTATAAAGAAAAAGAAAGTGTAGTGGTAAATTAGTATAACTTTATATTTGGGAGTATTAAAATTTTAGTCATTATTTTATGTCAAAGTTATAAGAGTCATTTTGTGTCATTTTGTTATTGTCGTCTATAGTCAAAATTTGAAAATTGTAAAATAAAAAATAAAAATTCCTTACGGACACAATTTCAAAGTGTTACCCGACGTCCTAAAACAAAGAATAATTTCAATGTGGAAACATATGTACATCATGTTCACATTTTGTTGAGCTAGCAGCATAAAAATGGAGGAAGGAGGCATCGGAGGAAGGAGGTCAAACAATGACCTCTCGTCACCACCAACGATAGGGCCGCATGTACGAAGCTATGGTGGCATATCTATGGTGTGAGTATATGATTTTCGTGTGGTTTCCATTTTCTCGGTATGCTTCGATTGGCGGTGTTCCCGTTTTATGTGGTATTTGATGGATGTTGGAAAGAAAGTTGTGTTGGAGCGCAGATGACCGCCGCCGGTGATCCTCTAACTAACTTGGTCCTCTCGACTTCCGTACTTCATTGGAAGATAGTCAATGAGAATAATATGTTCACTAGCATTAGTGACCATGTGCAAGTGAAGACCTAACTAGCAAGATCCATTCAGAGTATGTTCTTCGATGCATTTTGCTTCTCAAGATCTATTTGAGTGGAATTTCACATTGTGGGGGAATACATACCAATGTTCCATTCCCATTCTCAGTACCCAAAATGACTTCGTCAAGGAAAGCTTCCAAATTAGCGGTGGTAGTTTTCTATGTTGTTCGAGATCGAGTGGCAATGATCAATGATGAGAGACTACGATTAAGAACATTACAATTCTTATAGGAAGTAATTTGAAATTTTTTCAAGTATATCTTCTTTTGTGCAATTTTGTGATATGCTAGTTGTATTTCCTACATAAATCCCTGATGTATAAGCATAGTGGATAGATGAAAGAAAAAGAAAAGAAGCATCATGATATTGAGGTTACTTGGGCATCTGTAAAACCATCCTGTTGAGGTTGTTGGTTGTCCCGTAAAACCATCCATGTTGAGGTTGTTGGCTGTCCTAAAAAACCATCCAGATCATGAGCACGCACGGGTGGCACGCTGCAGAAGGAAGTGCAATTGTTGTTTCCCCATGTTCGCACTAAGGGGGGGAATGTTAGGAATATTCTAACTATTAGTGCTCACTAATATGTTAGTGTGAGTAATTATATTATCTAGGATAATATAATATTGTATTGTTGGTGCGGTTGGTTGTGAGTTACAACAACCCACTTATTTAGGGAGTGTATTGTTATAACATCTCGTATAGAATTAGTGAGAGGTTATGTTTAGCTTCCTTGATTATAGGAGCAACATTAGCCTATATAAATGTAATGGCCCGTATGAATTAATATATGGTGAATAATATATACAATATTTGTGTGTTCAACCTGTGTATTATTTTCAAATGATTCTTTGCCCTTAAACCTTTTCATTGTCATACAAATCCCAAGAACAAATATCATAGTACTATATACTTGTTAGCTTTGATACCAAACTGATCAGAAACTCTCTAACTTTGAATCATCTATAGAAACACAATTTCACATTGGTGTTTTACTTTCTATTTAGAAAATGAAATTTGGATCTAGCAAATGAATTTTCTTATGCATTAAAACCAATCAATTACAAAGAAAGGAATGAATGTAAACTCATGAACACCAACAATTTTATCCTGGAAACCTCCAGAGGAGGAAAACCAGTCGAAGGGAAAAACACTCTTTCTTCCCACTTTTATTGGCCAATTAAAATAAGAAGTTACATAAATTACAATAAGTATGAAAGAGAAGTAGATAATATCTCACACTTCCTCCCAATTAATTTCTTTCTCTACCTCCAACCTCCTTCTACAAACTCAATTCCAGCACTAAGAATTCCTTTCTTACTTACTTTCATGTTTCGATGCCAATTATCTTCTTCCTTTCATGTATTTATAGCCCTTCCCATGTTCTCTCGTAAACCTGGAGAATGGGAAAGGTCATGGAAGGAAAGAGACATGAACAAATCTTTCAATTCAGGGACTATTCATTCCTAAATTTATTTTTCCATCGAAAGTGATAAGACCATTTCCCGTGGTTGGCTAGTGATTTTGTAACTACTACTCTATATAGGGCGATGGTTCTATTAAAATACATACAAAGCCTCCTTTTCTTCCTTTTCTTTACTTTTTTCCTTCTTGGTGTTGATTTATCTGATGAAGTAGAGTCATTTTGGGTCCCTATGGATCAGCTAAGATAACTATTTTCTCTCAATTGCAATCATCTTCCACAGTGCAAACATTATATCACCAACAATGATATCCCCTATCATTTTATGGAATTTTTCTTCTTAAAGAGACATATTTCCTCTTCTTATCTCTTAAAAACTTCACCATTAACATATTTTCTATAAAAAAATGTCACGAAACAAAATAAATATTTTTTTAGTTGTTTGATGTTCTCTCCTTTGATTTTTGAAAACTAATTTAAACCCAAAATTGGATAAAAATTTGTAAGAAAAGTTTAGAATTAGATTCAAATTTGATTCAATGAGAACATTTAAAACTCAAAAATAAGAAATATTTTTAGCATACTAATAAAAAATAAAACATTATTTTAATATATAACTTATTTGATAAAATTTACTATTATTCATTCTAAAAACACTAACATCAATAATATAAACATTCAACCATAGAAAAAAACATGCATTTTTCCCTAACCTTGTGATCTATGGGAATTTAAAGATAGACCACTTCATTAGAACAACTAGAATTAGAAGGAAAAATAAGAAAAAGAAGTAGAAAAATGTTCGATTCTGGCTGTCACTTTATGCAAAGCAGTGGTTATTTTTGTCAATTTTTGTACCCCTTGGAAAAATAGAACTTGGACTGCCACGGACTTGGAATGAAGACTATAGATAATTTTAAGTATACAATGGAGATAAGTCAAGAATTGTAGGAAAGAGAATGAATGTCGTGGAGTGAAGGAAAAAATCTTAGAAATTCACGGCTAAGGATATTAAGCCACCAAAGTCGGAAAAAGCCACAAGTAAAAAGAAAAAGGCTATAAATGCAAAGGGAATGCCATGGAATGAAGAGAAGGATTCATGAGTATCAACTCGAGTTTCGATATACTAAAGGTAAAAAGTTGTGAATAAAGGAAAAACAAAAAATACACGAGGTGAAGAAAAATAATTCCATGAAGGTTGCTAGAAAATTGCGCCACATTGAAAACCACGAGATAAAGTGGAAGGGATGGTAAAGCCATGGAGTGAAGGAGATCAAGCCATGGGTAAAAATAAAAGGATCTACGGGTATCAAATAAAAGCCACATTATAGATGAGAGAGTTGTAAGTTAAGACAAAGTGATATATGAAGCCACGATGTGAAGAAGACATGTCATGGAGAACCTAAGAAAACTCACGGATACAAATGAAAAGTTACAACACATAAATAAAAACCTCTGGAGAACATGGAGTGAAATAAATAAGTTAGTAATGCCACGAACATAAGGAAGAATTGCGGAAGCCAAAATCCATGTAGGATCGAAAGAAGAGAGCCGTGTATCCCAAGAAAATGATAGTTTTAGAGGAGACTAAAATTTCCATAACTTTTAATCGGATGATCTGATATTTGTAAACTTTATATCAATGGAAAGGTCTCAATGTCCTCTATGCAATAAAACTGGATTTCTTAATTTAAGTGAGGATAGATATGCATAAAGATGGAAGACCTCTCCAACATGAAAAATGTACAGTTCAAGTGGCACAACTACCAACATTTAATGTAGTATGGGAACCCATATTTTCTACAAAAATGAGAAAGGCGTGTGGTAGTGGATAACCGAAGAACCCAAATTCTTTCAAGGAATTTATTGACTTCTATTGTGGTTGGAAATTTGAGTTCAAGTTTCCCTCTCTTTCTCCTCTTCTTCTCTCCTTATTTTTCTATAAATGTAATAACATTGTTCATAAAGATAAATCCCTCTTTGTTGTAACGGAACCATGCCAAAATGGTGGCCAACTTCCCATGGGTTTTAGACCTTGATCTTGGTCTCTGCAATGTATTTTCACCTTCTTCCATGAATGTAGACAATTGTGCATCCCTTAAGCAATAAAATCAGATTTTGTGGCTATCTCTCTGCCCTGGTCTCATGTTTTATTTCTCCTTGCCTTTCGTTTGCATTTCTTGGCATGTTGTGTTTTCTCCTTACTTACATGCTCCATTTCATGTTTTGTTTGCACAAGGAATGCATGGTTTGCATGGTTCTTGAATGTGGCACGCTTGTCTGCCATCTCTCCCATGTTTTCCCTCTTTCTTTCACCTTCGTGGAGAGTGATTGACCCTTTTCTTGGTGCTATCTCCCCCTTTTAGCTTAGGATTTCCCCTTTTCTACATCTCCTTCTATCTTTGGTCCCTTGGCACATTTATTTTAGGATTTTATTTCAGTATTAGGAGTAGTGTTAGCATTAGGATAGGTAGAGGAATTCAGCCTTCTATGGAGGTCTATCTCAATTCACAAGTCCCACAACTGAGAGACAACACCATGTTGCCTCAAAATTCATGGTTGTTCATGATAATATCCAGGGTGCAATTTTGAGCTCCAACGCTTATGTAACTTCCCCTTAGCATAGAATGATAGTTGCATAACCTTTGTGGTGGTTGTGTAACCACCGGTCTACATTCACCTATGATCCTTTCACTAATGAAAATAAAAAAATAAATCCACAAATGGATCTGATTTTAAACTTCTCGGTCATGTCTCTTCCTTCAATGAATCTTCTTATTCTTTAGTGCATGAGAGGACATGCGAGAGGAATATATTTAAGCAAGAAGAGTGTGTGAAATTTAGCATTGAATACTTCATGGAGAGAATTGAGTAGGGTTCATTTTAAGAGACCTCTTAGAAATTGGAGGTGGAAAATACCAGTGAATATCCTTGGAACCGGTTTCACGGGAAGGTGAATTTTTGGGGGTATGAAAAAATAATTGGCCTGATTTTTAAGTGGTGGGATAGAAGGTTGTAGACGCGCGATAGAGATTTGCTGACACGCATCAACAAGGTGGTTGACGTGCATCAACAAACCTCATTAACACGCATCAACAAACTTGTTAACGCACATCAATGGGATTTGTTGACGCGTGTCGAAAAACCTCATTAACATGTGTCAACAAGGTCGTTGACATGCATCAATGAGGTTTATTGACGTGCGTCCAACCACCTTTTTGGTGCGCGTTAACAAATATTTGTCGCATGTCCTGTAGCCTCCACCATCTGGTCGTGCAAAAAAAATCTCCATGTCGCGCATCAAAAAACTCTCTATCGCACATCTACTTCCTCTGCACTCTTATTGCGCATCAAAAAAATCTCCTGTCACTCTCAATAAACTCTCCCTATCATGCATCAACAAACTCTATTTTATACATCTGCACCTCTCTCGCCTTCTGTCACGTGTTTACTTGTGTACTTGATAATACATATGCCCCCAGGTGGTATGAGTGAGCTAATAGTGTTCTACCTAATGAATAATATAGGATTATATAGGGGATAGTTTCAAGGGTAGGCGAAGCCAACCCCTAAAAAAATTAAACTATAATTTTTAGGTGAACAGGTCACTGACCCGCACTAGAAAATTCACCTTTTCAAATTTTTTAAAAATGGAATATTCGCCATATTATGAATATTTGCCACTAAAATTATCCCTAGAATTGAGTAAGAAACCATTGATGCTGGAATTGTTTTGTAGAAGCAAGGTGTGAGAATAGAGAAAGAAAGTAGAGAAGGGTGGAAGTGACATTATTTTCCTTCCTTCAACTTCTTGTAATTTGTATTTTCTTTTGAATTGGCCAATATAATATTGGGAAGAAAGAGCAATTTCCCTTCCCGGCTTTAGTTTTCCCTCAAATTGGGGGTTTCCAGGATAAAATATTGTGTTGTGTGTTGAATTGTTTATCTTTTCATTGCTGCAAAATAGTTCTAAGTTTCAGATTTCATTCACTAGCATTAAGAATTGTCATTTTCAAGAAATTGGAAGTAGGAATAGTATTTTTGTGGTCTCGTAAATTTCCAAAGTAGAGGTTTAAAATCACCTCACTTGTTTTACCTTTTTCAAGGGATTTTCCTTTTAATAATACTTATGTAATAAGAATGAGAATATATGAAAAAATGGGGTTAAAATCTTAACTTGATGTATATTAAATAACATACTTTGAACATGTTTTTAAAAAAATGTCTTATATCAATGATATTTAGTATGAATCATGTTGGTGTCACTAAACCATAGAAATTAAAAAAAAAAACATTATATAAAACACTAACATTTAATCATAATATGCCAATTTGTGATTTAACACCAATGATGTTAGCTTCACATTATTTGTTATGTAACAATATAATTTAACACTCAATTCTATTATGACACATAACATTATATATGTACATTTTTATTCACTATATTTTTTCTCTTTCTTTCCTAAAGTATGTTGGTTGTATGGAAGTTACATGTATTATTCTCTAAGCTCCATTTTTATGAACCATATTATGATTATTTTATGATTCCTTTAGTTTGAGTATACCATCTACTAGAATTTTTTTAACAAGGTCAATATTGATTGCATGTATTCATACTCAAATGCATAAAACTGATGTGTGCCAAATTTGATTGTATGTTACATATCTTATGTATAATGTAATATAAAATATTAATTTAAGAATCTTGTGTTATCATGTTAAGATCATGGGATTGTTAACTACAATATTCTAAGAATGGACATAAACATGTTTAAAAGGGAGAAACAACTTAAAGTATACAATTTATAATATATAAGGATCTCAATGGTTTGATACGACAATATCACCTCCTTTAAATTGATATTCGATTTTAATATTCTAGGAAAATTTTTCCTCTATTTATTCTTCATCACCAAAAACTCTCATCATTATTGTAAAAGCAACAATGTTTAATAATAACTCCTAATGTGGCGGTATGTTATAAGTTAAATCTCAACTTCACATTTAAAATCATAATTTAAATAGAATTAATCTCTCAAATATTTGTAAATAAATAAAAAATTCCCCTCTAACTCAAAACTCAAACAATAACCAAAGGTCAATAAATTTAAAGGAATGGTTACATGCATAGTCATACTCTCCTCCATAGTTATTCCTTTAAAAATAAATCTACAAGTCCCTTAAATGAAATTTATAGAGGTTAGTTGTACCATAATATTTTCATCTAGTTCTAGCTTACATTCATGGTATGTCATATGGGCTTAATATATGATTCCTTATGCAATTATTAAGCTGTGTGTTAACATCATACAAGTTTTCACTATAAAAATTTTGAATTTGGAGTTAAATTTTCCACAAACTTATTTTAAAATGCTTACATCACAATGGTAGGTTTTTTCACTTATAAGTGATGATTCAAGGGTTTAAGATTTCTTGAATTTGGTTATAGTTTATGTGAAAAATAAAAAATAAGAGAAATACTATTTCCACAATCCATAAATCTAGATAAAGTTTTATATAATATTTGTAGATCCAAATTTTAGATCTCACTTAATCCATCATCAAATGAGAATATAAGTAAAACTAACATTTTACTTTATTATTGTTATTTGAAAAAGTGATATTTGATAACATACAAAATTCTTTCACAAGTACCTTTCTTCTTGATAAGGTTAATGCAATAACATATTCATGTTGTAGTTTTGTTTTTTCTACATGCATATCTAAAGGAAAGGAAAAAGAAGTGAACCATAAGAATATATATTTTATTTATTCTCTATTTATGATGTCTTTCTTTATTGGATTTAGGCTTTATCCAGCTCTTTTTCATTTTTAATAGGATAACACAAATATTATAATTTGGAAGAGTTAATGCTAAGAAACCCATGATAGAAATATTAAAAACATATATTTTAAGGGTATTTTACTATGATTTAAATTATTACAAAAATAAGTGCATTAGAGTGGAAAAGTACCTATAGTAGTTGGTAATAGAAATATTATTAAAGGGACAAATAAAAAATAAATATTGTATGTTTAAAAATTACATAAATATAATCTACTAATATAGGGCCCAAACATAATCAACGTGCTACTCTTGATAGAGAAAGAGAATACTTGTGTATTCTAATTTTATAAAAAATTATACACCCATAACCATAAATGGAATCTTAGAAATCATTCCCAATAGATTATACTATTTGTGCTTAAATGGATTGATTTGTAACTATTGTATATATCTACTCCTGTAAATATAGATAAACACAAAAGGAAAATATGTCGGGGAGGTTCAAAAACCCGACACAAAAGGAAAATATGTCGGGAGGTTCAAAACCCGACACAAAGGAAATTCAGGTTTCGGGTTTGGGAAACATGAGACATGAAGCATGCAGATCACAAAGGATGTCCCGATGCTTGAGAGTTCCACAAACCTGAAAAAATTCCTAGGAAAATTGGGTCTTGGAGTCGGGATAACATGTTGGGAAAGCATGGGGCGAAACATGTCGAGCCACCTTCCAAACCCGATGCACATGCAGAGTCCATTTTCTGACCCCAAAACAAAGGAAATCTTGGAAATACTAGTGGAAGCGGGTTTCGGGAAAACATAAGCATCAAACACATGTCGAGGCATCCTCCAAACCTGATGCAAATGCAGAGGAGAACCCTAAACCCGACAGGAAGAAGACCCTGACACGGGAAATATTCAGATCACCATAACTTTTCACAGGGAGCTCGGATTCACGCAAGGTCAGACTTTTTGGAAAGCTTGCAAGGTCCTCTACCCAACTACGACTGGATATCTTTAATTGGGTGGGAAAAAGTTCTTAAAAATGCAAAATATAGTTCGCCATATTTTGAGTTTGTTGGGGATCTCACCTACCGCCATAATGAGATGAGTTAGGTGTAGTCTAGAGGTGGTTGGGGCAGATTTCGAATTCCTCTCTTCTCCCTCTCTTTTTCCTCCTATAAATTGTAAGGAGGGGCTTCTTTCTAAAGGTTGGACATTTTTGTTTTGCCCCTCCCTTCTTCTCTTTGGCAGGTGAATTTGTGGAGTTAAAACCTCCCATTTAAAACTGTAATGCAACTTTGCCTCTTGGCACCTTGTAGTGTGTTGTATCAATCTTTGGAGAAAATAATGCATGTCTGTGGATGATTCTCAACCCTCTCTGTGTTCATTTGCATCCTCTTGATATTTCACTGCAAATCTGGCTATCTGTGCATGATCTTGCATTGCATTTTTATGTTTTGTGTTCTTCATTCCTCGGTGCATCACCTTTGTAGTTTAGGTTTTATTTTATGCATTTTCTTACCCTGTCTCCTTGGAAAGTTAGATTAGGTTTTTAGTAAACCCTCTGCATTTTATTTGTGCATCTGAATAGAGGAATAGGAACCAGCCTTCATCCGGAGAGCTTTTCTGATTTCGCAAGGTCCCACACTTGGGAAAAGCTCCATGTTATGCAATCACACTGAGAGTCTTAACCCATCGTGTTGCAGGACATTCGAAGTGCTTGTGATTCATCAATAATAGTTTTGGCACACCTGGTGGGACCAAGAGGTCATTTCATAAGATTTGAAGGAATTTTCAAGAAAATTTGAACTTAGAAATTGCAAGTTTTACAATTTCATTTTTCACCTTCCAGGCTGAACTCCGAAATCAATTTTCAAGGATTTAACTAGCTCAAAACAAGTTAGAATTTTACTAGTCGGTAGATCTGACGGTAATCTTCAAAAGGGTATTCTTAGTTTTTTGAGATTTTGACTTTCAAAATTTCATGCTTTTTAGTGTTTTGGGTTTTCGAGGTCCGAGAACATCAAAGAAGACCCAACAGTAATTTCAAGTTTTGGGGGATGCATTACATGGTACTATTCCTAACAACAGTAATTTCAGGTTTTGGGGGATGTCGAGCATGTTCCAAGTTCCGACACATGGCAATTCAGGTTTTGTAGGTTGCATTGCATGACACGAGTTCGCCTATACTTTTCAGGGATCTGCAGCTACATAACAAGGACCAAATTCTGAATTGAAGACTATATCCTCTAGGTCCTTCAAGTTTTAATTTCCATTTTTAATATTGTCAAGTTTGGTGTGTAACTTGGCGAGATCTAGTCTTTTAAGGCTTGTTATCTAACACATCTGGCAACTCTGAACGGATAGAATTCAGCGGTGTAGTAGCACAAGTTGCCCAGGCACATGAGAAGAATTCGAACCAGGTCTAATACTCGAGAAGAGGGACTATTTTTCTACTTGCAACTATCACTAGGAAGGAGAGGAAGGAGAGGAAGAAGACCACAAAGATCACCATCTCCACCTAATAGGACTTTGTCTATGCCTCCACCTGGTAGACCTTTTCTCACATCAACCAGGGTTCTTAGGCCAATCATAATGGCGCATCTACCACCGAATCCCTTTGTCAATTTCACGGGTAGTAGTCCACTTTCCCTAAATGCTCGAATCAAATTCCAGTTGTAGCGCTAAAGAATATACCCTATTTCACAGGAGAAAATCATACTACTCCTATTGATCACATCCAGGATATTGCTAATGCATGTGCAATCCATGAAATAAATGAAATGGATGTTACAGTCAAGTTATTGGCTTCATATTTCAAAGGTAAGGCCTTACAATGGTTTAGGAGCCTAGCAGCAGGGTCTATTACGAATTGGAACCAACTTTGTTCAGCTCTTCGCAACCAATTCGGGAGAGGGCGATAATTTGTCCTTATTGGAACAACGACAACAAATAAAAGGGCTCCTAATGAACAAATGACAGATTTCAACTTGAGTTCCAACAGACATGGGACAGATTCCAATAAGCTGTTAGACCAACCACCGAAGGCACATTCCTTTATTTCTTAAAGGCTATAAATTGAGACATAGCCATGATGATCCAATCAATGGGAGGAACAATGCTTTCTGTGGGGCCTATGATACAACTTTCGAGTAGAGAATTGTCAGTAAGCTTGCACCAAGGGCTGCCAATGCCTCTCTATCCGGATATGGGAAATCCTATAACCAGTCAAGCACCAGAGTTGAATCCCATTCCAACTCCTAGAAATCAAAGCAGTAATGAGGTGTCAACTTCTTCAAATACTTCAAAGGAATTACAGGAGGTTATGAAACAGCTACAGAACCTTGGAAATGAGCTAGTGACTATCAAAAGACATCAAGCTCAAAGTGCTAGACCGTATCAGCCTCAAGCGCAGTACCAAGCTAGGCCCTCATACCAACAGAATAGACCACCACCTCAGGCTACAAATCAAAACCAAAACCAAGGACAACCTCAAGCTACCAGGCCATTTCGACCGTATGATCCAAATGCAACGACGTCCTCAAGAGCCTTGGTCCCGACACAAAATAACATGGCACAGGAATACGACTGGTGTTACCCTTGCAATCTACCCCACAATCAGTCAGCATGTTTCAATGGTGCACTAAATCAGGCCTTGATGGTGCAAACCATTGGTGTTCCTCAAGAACCAAGCCAGGAAGAGAATCAGCAGCAAGAAATGCAACAAGAGGGACCTCCAACAGAAACCACATTGGCCAATTGGCAAACAAAAGACTTCTGTGGAGTTAACCAACAGCCTTTTCAAGGCGTGGCTGCCAACACATGGTCAAAGAAGAGAAATATAGGAGAGGGACAACCATGTAATCCAGTTGTTTCTCAGTCCACTCCTACACAACAAGGGGTCAGTAGACCAAACACAGCTCCAAATGTGCAAAATCAGCCTAAGGTACCTGTTGTAGCAACACATGCACCTGTTCAAGCTCCAGAAAAGTTTGCACCAAGTAAGGGACAACAAAAGGACAATTCATCCCCCTTCAACATCATCGATCAAATGAAGAAGACACATGTGAACATTTCCATGTGGGAATCACTGGCGATCCCAGGGCAACGAGATTTATTGCAAGCTGCAATGGCTAATTGGTCTGCCACAAATGTATCAAACCAGGGACATGAGAAAGTTCTCACTAATGCAGTGCAACATGATGGGGGCCAGACAAGAAAAAATTTGAAGCCTCCACCATTCTATGTTTCATTGATTGTTGGAAACCACTTGGTACACAACTACATGATAGATTCAGGGGCAAGTAGTTCAGTGATGCCAAAGCAAATAGTGGATCAACTGGGTCTGAAGTATGAACCAGTGTTGAAAGGAGTAGTGTAGCTAGATGGAATGGCAGTAGGAATAGTTGGGGTCATCAAGGGGTTAAGCCTAACACTACATGCCTATCCTAATGTTACAGTTCTGCAAGATGTGTTTGTAATTGACCTTCCGCCACTCTTTGCATTGTGTTTATCAAGAGACTTCACTGCAAAGATCGGTGGATATTTATCTACATATTGGTCGCACATGATTTTCAAGACAAGGTATGGGGCCAAAGCAACAATCAGGTCAGAACCAATTGCCAATTTCCATATTGAGCCTCATGTACCAAGTCCTATCAATGCAAATTGCTCAGCTTTTGATCAGGAGGAGTGTTCAAATGATCTAGAAATAGGTACTAAGGTCGAGGGAATTCCTAATTTGACTTTGGATGAATGGGCAAACAAGAGTCATGAATTTGACCCATATAAGGAAATTGAAGAATCTGAATTGGGCGTGTATTGTGTACATGAAGAAAATTCACCCATTCCTGACATCATTTAGCCTAAACAAAAGGATGAAAACAAAGTTTGGAAATTATTTTTTGATGGTTCGAGAAGCAGACAAGGTGCTGGAGGTGGTGCAATGTTGATTTCACCACAAGACATCAAATATTTTTCAGCTTTTCGTTTCCAATTTTCCTGTTCAAACAACACGGTACCAATATGAGGCATTGATTCATGGACTTCATTGGGACGGGAAAAAGGGCATAAAGAACTTATAGGTGTTTGGAGATAGTGAGCTAATCGTCAACCAAGTCGGGGACAACATGCTTGCAAAGAACAACCCGCTAAAGAGCTACAAGAATAGGGTATGGGACCTTATTGAGGATTTCAAAACTTTCAACATTGTGTCCATACCCAAGAAGAAAAATGAAGTTGCGAGATAGGCTCGGCAAAGAATGGAGCAACATTTGATGTGGTTGAAAATATCAAAAGGGAAAAAACATAGCCACATATCCATGTGATTGTGAGGCCGCTAGCGCCA
This sequence comes from Taxus wallichiana var. yunnanensis, assembly GCA_018340775.1. Lineage (NCBI taxonomy): Eukaryota > Viridiplantae > Streptophyta > Pinopsida > Cupressales > Taxaceae > Taxus > Taxus wallichiana. Next base: position 155,884,470 of record CM031242.1, on the reverse strand, counting down.
GATAATAACACAAGTCGGGCGGTGTTTGAGAACGATCAACAGATCATCAATTTTTTACAAGAAGAGGTTGAATTCTCAGCTAGAAATCAGGACAGACTAGAGCAGCAGTATGGGGATCAAGTAGTGCAACTGCTGGACAAACAAGCTTCCTAAGGGTTTAGTAACGTTGGAGTCTATCTTCAACCCTAACGACCCGAGCCTCCTAAGGAAAATGATAACATACAAGTCAAGAGAGAAGATTCGGTGCCAATTCTGGTTGGGGAAGGAAAAACACTTCAAATTGGTAAAGTGGCCACTGAGCAGGAGAAATCAGATTTCATACAACTTTTCCAAGAATTTACAGATGTCTTCACTTGGAGCTATGAAGACTTGAGAGGATTCAACCCGAAGTTGGCACAACATACAATAGAATTGGATCCAGATGTTAAGCCCATCGGGAAAGAAGCAGACCACCAACCCTCACATTGAGCCTCTAATGAAGAAACAAATTAACAAGCTAATAGAGGCAAGCATTATATTCCCGATCAAGCACTCAAGTTGGGTTGCAAACTTGGTTCCTATCAGGAAGAAGAACAGAGAGATCAGGTTGTGTGTGGACTTCTGAGACCTCAATAGAGCATCTCTCAAAGACCATTACCCACTTCCTTCAATGGAAAAAATATTGCAAGTAGTATCCGGTTGAGAGATTCTCTCTCCTAGATTGTTACTCAGGGTATAATCAGGTGATTGTGAAAGAAGATGACCAGTTCAAGACGGCTTTCATTACCAAATGGGGGACCTATGCCTACAAGAAGATGCCATTTGGGCTATCAAATGCTTTGGAGCCACTTTCCAAAGGGCAATGGATATGGCATTTAAGAGGTTAATAAATAAAATAGTTCGATATATCTTGATGACATCATTTGTTTCTCCAAAATGCGGTGGATCACCTCTGTCATTTGAGGTAAGTATTCCAAAGATGTAGAAGATTTGGGGTATCATTGAATCCCAAAAAATCATATTCTTGGCTCACGAGGAAAAATCCTAGGCCATATTGTTTGAAAGGAAGGGTTGACAATTGACCCAGAAAGAGTTGAAGCAATTCGAGCGTTGCCATTGCCAAGTCACAAGAAGGCTCTTCAAAGCTTCTTGGGAAGGATCAATTTTGTCCGCAGATTTTTCCAAATTTTTCTGCTCTTGTGAAGCCAATAACACTAATTTTGAAGAAGAGCATGGTATTTAAGTGGACATCTGAAGGCAAGGAAAGTTTTGAGGCAATAAAAGAGGCTATATCTCAAGCTCAAACTCTCATCAATCCAGAATTCTCCAAGGACTTCGTGCTATATGCCTTTGGTGGTGGGGACACGATTTCTACAATCCTAGTACAACAGAACAAAGAAGGATTGAAACAACCAGTTTCTTTCTTCAGTCAAGGCTTGGAGGAATACGAAACTAGGTACTCTTTCATTGAAAAGCATGTCCTTGCAGTGATCAGGAGCTTAAATAAATTCAAGCACCTAGTCTCAAACAACAAGATCTAATTATTGGTCTCTCATGCGGGAGTCAAGGACTTCCTTCTAAACAAGGATCTGAATGAGAAACATGCAGGATGGATCACTCGTGTCATGGAATATGACATCGAAATTGAGTCTGTGTATAACTAGCTTTGAGTCGAATGTTGAAGCGAGGTGATGAAAAGAGAGACTTGAAATGCTTGTAGGATGGTCAAGAACAAGAAAATGATGACATGCCTACTCCTTGTTGGACTCAGTATGATACACTTCCTACGAGATAGGCCTATGCCCTCCGAAATGAACAAAGCAAAGAGTAGATACTTTAGATTACAAGCTATTACATATGTGCTTGTTGATGGTGTTTTGTTCAAGAAAGACATCAATGGAGTTCTATTGAGGTGAATTGGGATAGATCAAATTGAGAGGGTGTTACGAGATTTTCATGATGGAGATTCTTGGAGTACATTTCACCCCACGAGTAACACTCTCTCAGATAATGAAGGCAGGGTATTATTGGCCCACGGTGTTCAATGACTGCTATACATGGATAAGAAAGTGTAAGAAATGTGCACTCTTCACAGGCAAAGAAAGACTAGCAGCACTTCCATTGCACCCAATTTTGGTTGACCAACCATTTATGCAATGGGGATTGGACTTCATTGGGGTCATCAATCCAAACTCAAGCCAAGGCCACAAGTGGATTCTCACGGCAACAGACTACTTCACCAAGTGGACTGAAGTAGTAGCACTCAAAGAGGTAAACGAGTCTAATATACTAGAATTTTATGAAGGAATAGTGACCAGGTTCGGTGTGCCGGCCACTATCATATCAGACAATGCATTGGCATTCGTAGGTTCCAAGATCACAGAATGGGCTGTCAAAAATGGAATCTACTTGAGCACCTCTTCCAATTATTACCCACAGGGTAATGGACAGGCAGAGTCCACGAACAAAAATTTGCTAAGAATCATCAGGAGGACTCTAGATGAAAATCAAAGAACATGGCATACCAAGCTAAAATCAGCATTATGGGCTGACAGAATAACACCAAAGAGGTCTACAGGTAATTCTCCCTACAAGCTGGTCTATGGGAAAGAGGCAGTATTGCCTATATCATTAGAACTACCTGCATTGGAGTTCATGAAGCAGTTGGAGTTGGCTGAGTTCGAACCAATGGAGGCCAGGTATGTAGAGTTGATGGAATTGGAAGAAATTAGAGAACATGTAGTTCAAACAATTGAGAAAGATCAAGCCTTAGTGAAAAGATGGTTTGATAAGAAAGCAAGAGCAAGGACCTTCTAGGAAGGGGACCTAGTTCTGAAATGGGATGCAAGATCGGGCAAAACCAGAAGGCATTCCAAGTTTGATACCATTTGGAGTGGCCCCTACATGGTCACGGGATGTAAGAATAGTAATGCCTTCCAATTTTCTACATTGGATGGAGAAGAAATCCCGATTCAGCTAATGGAATCTATCTTAAACATTCTTCTTGAAAGGAAAAAGGTTCACCCTTGTAAATATTAGCCTATATTTCAATTCCTCTAAGTGCATACGCACATTGTCTTGTTGTAGTTAGGTTTCGCTTTCCTAAGTGCTTTAGGGCAGGTTTTGTTACTCCTAGGTTAGATTTCTACAATTCAGCGTGCTCTCGGAGAAGGAGTTGCGATATCGGGCTTGGGATCGGATATCGGGTTGGTTTCAGTTATTGCTTATGACTCCATGCTTTGAATGGATCGCTAAAAGGCCACTCGATCTTCTACCTAGCAGTGCGAGTAATCCCATTGAGTCACCAAATTGTTGTATATATCTACCCCCCAGGTAAATATAGATAAACACAAAAGGAAAATATGTCGGGGAGGTTCAAAAACCTGACACAAAAGGAAAATATGTCGGGGAGGTTCAAAAACCCGACACAAAGGAAATTCAGTTTCGTGTTTCAGGAAACATGAGACATGAAGCATGCAGATCACAAAGGATGTCCCGATTCTTGAGAGTTCCACAAACCCAAAAAACTTCCTAGGCAAATCGGGTCTTGGAGTCGAGAAAACATGTCGGGAAAGCATGGGGCGGAAACATGTCGAGCCACCTTCCAAACCCGATGCACATGCAGGTCCATTTTCCGACCCCGAAACAAAGGAAATCTTGGAAATCTTTTGGCGAAAGGGGGTTTCGGGAAAAAATAAGCATCAAACACATGTCAAGGCATCCTCCAAATCCGATGCAAATGTAGAGGAGAACCCCGAACCCGACAGGCAAAAGACCCTGATGCGAAATATTCAGATCACCATAACTTTTCACAGGGAGCTCGGATTCATGCAAGGTCAGACTTTTTGGAAAGCTTGCAAGGTCCTCTGCCCAACTACGACTAGATATCTTTAATTGGTGGGAACAAGTTCTTAAAAATGTAAAATATAGTTCGCCATATTTTGAGTTTGTTGGATAGACGAGCCAACAAAGTGTCGCAGGCTTAGCCCCTCTTTGAGACAAAAAGAAAGCGGCCCGGTTTATTGCTACTTCTACTAGCAGGAACCTATGCAAGTCTCACAGATTCTACCTTCGGGGTTGGGATCTCATCCCAGTAGAGTGTTCCAGGCTGCGAAAAGAAAGGAATGAAAGAGAGAGAAGAGAAAGAACAGCTCCGAAGGGAGAAAAGAAATGAATTCCAAAGCAGAAGGGTCAGAAGATCTATGCTTTTAGTTTGGTAGTAAACAGAGCCAAACCTACTTGCATAAATAAACAAAGCAATACTGATAAACAAATGACGGAAAAGTAGATATGAATCTAACAGATCTAACGTAAGAAAGATCTAATGTATAACACAGCTATTGAGCACAAAGTCTGAACAATTGTATTACTGTTCTTTTCTGTTACAAGAAAGCTCAAAGTCTTTCTCTCCTCACTTCTATTTCTATCTGAAAAATGTTCACCTCCTTTTGAATACAACAAGTATTCCAATATTTATAGAAGATCAGGGAGAGAGAAGGCAAAATGGAGCCAACCACTTATTTACAAAGATATTTACAAAATATCTAAAAGTCATGTTGACTTTGACAACTTGGATGGATGACATCATCCCATGATGCAACATGGATGATGTCATCATTTGTGCCAACTTACTTCAGATATTACGGAAAGAAAGTCGGAGAATAGAGAGGAGAAGAAGAAGAAGAAGAAGAAGAAGCTATTCATCATCATCATCCTGTGGCCTAAAAGGGGTTGCCTGTTTCTGATGCTGATCAGGAGATGAGATGTGGAACTGAGCGCGGTATTCCAAGAACTTGCTGATCATCGGCCCAAATTGATCTTGTGATGGATCCTTGTGCCGTTCACTGATTGCTTCGCAAGTCTCCCGCTCGTCTATGAGCTTTTCCGGGAGTTTGGAATAATCTTTACCCGCCTCGATTAGGGATCCGATGAAGTCCCTACAGGCCAGTAGGTTATTGATGGATTCGATGTCAAACGTGACTTCTGGCCCTGTCCCTTGAGAAGCTATCTCCTTGAAAATTCGGATAGTATCATCAGCTGATCTCAAGGTGAGGGAAGGAGTGAGCAACCCTGGAGTCATAGATAGAACAATCTTCTCCATTTGATGCATCGCATCCAGGGCCTCTTCCTTCACCTTGTCTATCTTCTCTAACACAAATTCGAGCTGATCTATCCGATAGTCCAGAGTGGACATGGTCTTGTTGAGGGTCCTTGGATGACCGAATACTCGAACTTGACCAAATCTTCGACTGAACAGTCGAACATTTGTTGGAAGGCCTCGTGTTGGAGTCTGGCGTTTTCGAGCTCTTCTGATACTGGACTTGCTAATGTTTGGAGTTCCTTATTCGCCTTCTCGATGTTCAGGTATAAACTGATATACTCGGCGATCACCTTTTCACTATCCTTAAGGATTTGGCTCCTCCAAGCAGAAACAGCCATACCCTGCTCGCCGATCTTTGAATATTCATTGATCTTCTCCTGACTGAGCAGCTCAGGAGTCTCGGCGGCAGTTGTGGGAGGTGCACTTCCCATCTTCTGTAGGGCTTGAAGCAGGTATTTATTCTGCTCCTTCAGTAGCCTCTTTTCTTCCTTTGTTTCCTGAAGCTTTGCGCAGAGTGCATCAATCATGCGGAAAGAGCTTCCCCCTGGAGATTTTCAGAAGATGTTCCCATTGTGACTTGGATCACTGTGAAATCTGCCGGAGACAGATCTTCTTTCTCTTTAGTGGGATCGGGGTAGGCAATTTCCATGACTCTCTCCCCTGCAGCGCTCTTTGAGAAGCGTGTAACCGGCTTGTGCTTCTTTGCTCCTTTAGCGGAATGACTGAAAAGTCCATCGGAGCGATGGGGACTTTCCTCTTTGGTTGGCTCAGTTGCTGAGAGATCCAAGCTGGTCCTATTGAAGAAGGACCAGAGACAGAGGGGGAGGCAGCAACGGTAGAAGAGGGGAAGAACGTGGAGACACGCGGCGCGCATTGAAAGAATAGCCAAGACATGCCCACGGGAGGAAGGGAAACCGCAGCTGCAGAAGACATGGGAAGGGAAGGGAGCCCGGAAATGAGGGAAGAAATGGAGGAAGACAAATCAGCGAGAGAGGAGAAGATGGACGAAGAGGCAGGGGAGAGAGTAGAAGAAGGGGGAGAGGACACAACCAAAGGAGTGGTTGCCGACATCTGAGGAAGGGGAGGAAGAGAAGAAGAAGGGATAGAAGGGACCTCTGAAGTTGTAGCGATGCCGACATCCTGGGTGGATGGGCGTATAGGACTATCCTCTGTCAATTCCTTCTCTGGCGAATCCAGAGTTATTACTTGTTCAGGCTCTGAAGGAAGAGGACTTTCAGGGGCTTCCTCCTGAATGGTGCTAGGCTCACCTTCCGCAGCTTTGCCTTTTAGCTGCTTCTTTGACCTTGGAGGTGCATTACCCAAAGGAGAAGTTGTAAAATCTACACCGAGGTAGATTAACCCATTCATGCGGCACCAATGCTCTGTTCTCCGCATAGTCTCCTTGACCCTCTCCTCAATTGTCTGAGGAGCCTTGCTTCTGTCAATGTCCGGGAAGGGCCAATCATCCCCTTCTGTGTCATTATACACTTTGTCTACTTCGTCTTCCGTGGTTTGGAAGCCTTTTGGGACAATGGCCACTCCGTAATGGATGATTTCTGTTAATGCCAAGTGAGAGTGATCCTTTCTTCTGAGTTCTACCTCATGGATGACGTCGATGTAAATGTCCTCAATTTGAGGGACATGGATCGGATCAAGCTTAGCCCTTGGCAAGCAGCCCCTTGGGTCGAATGTAGGCCTTGCTGGGAAATCATGCTTTAGGTTGAGCAATTCTAGCTCAGCAAACATCTCCTTCGCCTTGTGATAGCTGGAGCATGTGTAACGGCCTACTGTGAGGGGGAAAGGAGTTCCGCCCTTCTTTCTCTTGAGGCACTTTTCATGGTATGTGACGAGCTGTCTTGATAATTCCAATAAAATCAGCTTTGGTCCAGCATACCTTGGCAACCTGGTTGGTTCGCCCAAAAAGTTGACCGCCCTCAGATAGGTGAATGTGGGAAACTGGGTGAACAAGGCCCCCCACTTCTCCATAGCTGACGCTGTATTCTTGGTCGTGCGGCCATGAGCTAAGTTCGGGCGCAACATGCACATGATGTGGTAGAAGAAAACATCATTGATCTTAGCGAAGTGTTGGATCTTCATTCTCCACTTCACTCTTGATAGTATTCATATATTTTGGCACGAGGCCAAGTTCCACTTTGCAGCCCCTGGATAATCTCTTTCACTGTGGCGGCATAGATAGGCGTAGGAGTTCATGTGGAATACTCCGGTCGTAGCGAATCGATTGCGATTGCTCGGATATAGTGCTTGCTTATTTCACCCCAAAGCAAAGTGCTTGATCGGGCAAATTCTTATTCATGGTTTCTAGTGTACCGCAAAGATCCACTTATGGAAATAGTGGGCATCTAAATGCCCGAAGACTCTGCTCAAGAAGGTGATAGAATCACTGAGTTCCTCTGAGAAATCACTCCGGTGGATAGTTTGAGGCCACCGGGTCACTACCTTCTTATTCTTGAGGTAGACCTCATTCATTAACTGCATGCACTGGTCTTCGTTGTCCTCCCAAGCCTGGATGCATTCTTGTTGGCTAACAGCCACATAGTTCCGGTGGTGAGGGATGCCAAGCATTAACTCAAAGCGACGGGCAGTAAGGTTTATAACTACCTCGCCCTTGCTATTCTCGACACATCTTGTGTCTTTGTTGAAGGATTGTGCAACAACCATCATAAACTCGTTATTCACAGCGCTGACAGGGATTCCTCCGGCAAAGTGCAGGGCACTGCCTATTAGCTTGTCCATCCATGGACTTCTTGTCACTTTCTGAGTTCTTACCCAGAATTCTTCCATGTCAATGTGACCCAATTCAGAGTCCCTGACATCCATATTGCACTCTGCCTGTGATTCGGGCATTCTGACCCTCTGATATTTATACTTCATTTCTTCTTCAGTCAGTTTAGCCTTTCCTCTTGGTTTAGCGGGTCTCTTGCTTGACGTAGACATGTGTTCTTCAAGGCTTATCTGATGATCTGCATGTAGAAGGAGCGAAACCCAATCCAGGAAAGTTGAATTAGTCATTTGATTTTCCATTGGAACGCTAGCAGAAGAAAGAATTAGAGATTTAAAGGCCCAGGGCGCATAAACGAAGCAGACTGCATTTTATAGAAGGGTGCACAGGAAATGCATGTTACTTTGAGGTTCGGTGCGCCCTTTGGCGCATGGGAAGATTGTGTAACATTAATAAATGATGCGCCAAGGGAATATAGCGCGGCGCATGGAAGGTCTACACAACATTATGTTACTGCAATGGAGGATGCGCCCGCGCCTTATCTAGCTTTATACTTGCGCGAAAAAGGCTTTTGTTGCATCGAAACTGGGTGCGCTCTTTGGCGTATGGAAACATTATGCAGCGTGGACAAAGGGTGCGCCGAAGGCTTTTTAAGGAGGCGCGGGTTTTACACTTGGAGCATGCAAAAGGGGTGCGCTTATGGGCGCATGAATTTCATCTGTAGCAGGATGGCAGGGTGCGCCATGGCGCGGATCTTGAGTATGTTGCAAGTCGGATAGGGGCGCCGAGGGGCGCGACTGTCTTAATTGTTACAAGGCGCGCCGGTGCGCCTTGTGAAATAAGCTCTCAAACTTCTTTCTTTCTCTCTTCCACTTCAAAAATTGCTTGGACAAGTAAGGTTTTTCAAAAATCTTGTAAACAGACCCAGCTAGCTACAAAACGACCCCTTTTCCAGCAGATCCGGAAAGAGGGAGGGAGAGGAAGAGCAACAGAAGAAAATGAACAGGACAGCACGGGGGGAGAGGCTCAAACACATTCACACTCTGATGAAAACCGGCCAGCAAGTTGGCACACACACCAAAACCGGACAAAAAACAAGCCCAAAGAACAGAAAACATAAAACAGGGAAGGGGAAGAACCTCTTACCTTAAAATATAGCGAAAATTCCTTGAGCGGGTCCACAACACGACGAAAGCGACAGAGCAGGGGCTGACAAATCCGAAAAAAACACGTCTTTGTGAAAGAATGAAAATGACATTGGGCGCGCACGGGTATTTATAGAAAAACCTGTCATTAATGCGCCACCAACCTTTTGAAATGGCGCATGGAAACGGCTGTCGACAAGGTAAAGCGTGCGCCCTTTGGCGCATGGAAGGAAATGGCAACAGAAGAATGAGCGCGCCTTTGGCGCACCAAATTCGTCGTCGACATGAAGTTATGTGCGCCCTTTGGCGCACCAAAACTTGGTGTAACAGGTATATTATGTGCGCCCTATGGCGCACCAAAAACTTACTCAACATCCTTTGGCGCACCGAAAGGAGTGACAACATGGAAAACCATGCGCCAAAGGCTTTTTAAGGGGCGCATCAAAAACTGATGTTGCAAAGCAAAACCATGCGCCTAGCCAAAAAGGCTCAAAAAAGACTAAGTTCAAAAACTGAATTTCCCGGGAAGGGATTTTACAATATTTCGAACGCGAAGGATCCCTAACGAGGGATCGAAGCAAAATTTTCGGTATGGTTATCGGTAAAATTGCCCTTGTCAATTTTACGGGATAACAGCTGGCTCCTTCTGGGGACTATCTCTGAGCAAATTCGGGGGTAGAGAATCCCAGATCACATGTGCCTATCCATTGGGTACGGAGTCAAAAACAAGGGGGACCGGAGGGAGAACAAAGGAAACACACAACAAACTGAAAGCAAACACACGACTAAAGCAAACACACGACTAAAATAAACTGTACAAAGAAGAGAGCAAGCTCTACTTCCTGAAGATCTTGAGATGTTGCCCGCTATAGGGAAGCGGGAGCTCAGCTCCATCCAGATATGAGAGATAGAAACTATTCTCTCCATTGAGTTGCTTGATTTTGAAGGGCCCTCTCCATAGGGAATCAAATTTTCCGTGCATACCCTTTGGCTCTCTTCGCTTGTCCCAGAGAAGGACGAGATCTCCCACTAGAAAATCTCTCTGCTTGGCCTTCTTGTCAAAAAGCCTCTTCACTTGATTCTGATGTTCAGTGATCCTGTCGACCACCTTTACTCTCTTTTCTTCAAGTTCTGCCAAATACATGATTCTCTTTTCTAGAGAACTCTGAAAAGTTTCATCTTCGATTGCTCGTGCCAAGCGTAGAGCAGGAAGTTCCGCAGAAATGGGAAGTTCGGCATCAGTGCCATATAACACTTGAAAAGGTGACATGCCGAGAGATCTCTTAGGAGTAATGCGGTCCGCCCACAAAGCATCGTACAAAGACTTGTGCCACATCCGCTGATTTTCATCTACTAATTTCCGTATGATGGTCACCAAGTTCTTATTACTGGATTCCGCCTGACCATTTCCCTGAGGGTAATAATCCGAGGCATGTGCTAAAGTTATTCCATATTCATAGCAAAAACTAATAACTTCCCGCGAAGAGAAGTTAGAAGCGTTATCAGCAACGATTTTGTCTGGAACACCGAACCTGACGATGATATTTTCTTTGATAAAACTGCAAACTACCTCAGAAGTGGCGTGCTTGACAGGTATGGCTTCCACCCATTTAGTGAAGTAATCCGTTGCTGTGAGGACATAGCTATGTCCAGCACTCGATTGAGGATTGAGTGCACCAATAAAATCAATTCCCCATTGCCTAAATGGTTCATTGATAATGACCGGCCTAAGGGGAAGGGCAGCCAACTTGGGCTTGCCGACGAATTGTTGACAGGGTTCACACTTTGCCACCCAGGTAGCCGCATCTTGAAAGAGCGTCGGCCAATAGTACCTGGCTCGAATGATCTTGTGTGCTGTCACGGAAGAAGAAAAATGGCCTCCACAGGCTGAATTGTGAAAACTTTCCAGCAGTTTTACTTGCTGGGGCTTGTCAACGCATCGCAGAAAGACGCCGTCTATCCCGCGCTTATATAAGCCGTCATCCCAGATGACATACTTAGCCGCCCTGAGCCTTACAGTACGCTTCTCCTTTGCAGTTAGGTGCATTGGGCATTCGCCGTAGGTAAGGAAGAAAGCGATGTCGGAGTACCATTCGTCACTAGTTGCCACAAATAAAACCAGAGGCAGAGAATCAGGCCCTTCTAGAGGGGTTTGCTCTTCATTGGTACAATTTTCTCTTTCATCAGGATTTTCTGAACCCTTGTTCTCAGCCATTAGCTGACACAGGCCTTTACCCCTTACCAGCTTGGTGGGTTTAATATCTAGGTCATATTCCTGGACCTTTGCGATCCAATTCCCTCTCAAGCTTCCTAACTCCTGCTGAGTTAGAATTGATTTCACCGCGGTGTCGGGAACCAGCACCACCGTATGCGAGTTCAGAATGTAATACCTGAAATTCTTCACCGCTTTGACAACGGCAAAGGCGTGCTTTTCTAATTGAGTCATCTTCAATTCGTGGGGCTTGAGAGGAGAACTCATGAATGCGATTGGAGATTCAATATCCTCCGAGTTCTTTTGCATTAGGATTGCAGACACAGTATGTTCGGAGGCGTAACTATACATAATGAAGTTCTTGGAGAAATCCGGACATACCAGGACCGGTGCATGAGCAACAGAAGTTTTTATCTCCTCAAACGACCTTTTCCCTTCTTCATTCCATCTGAAAGTTGGTGCTCCTTTCATCATGTTCAGTATGTGGCGGGTCTTCTCAGCAAAATCAGGGACAAAACGCCTAAGAAAGTTCACCTTTCCGAAGAAAGAATGAACACCATTCTTGCTTGTAGGCAGAGTAAGGCTTTGGATAGCCTTAACTCTTTCGGCATCAATCTTGGTTCCTTCTTTGCTAACCACATGTCCCAGCAACTTCCCTTCAGTAACTCCAAAAACAGACTTTTTGGGATTTAGGGAAATCCCATGCTCTCGGCACCTGGCCAATACTTGTTCCAAGTGATCACAATGATCACTTCGTCGTTTGGAGAAGACGGTTAAGTCATCTAGATAAACTACTATGACTTTTCCCATCATGCCTTTAAATGCGAAATCCATGGCCCGCTGAAAAGTGGCACCAGCATTAGTTAGGCCGAAAGGCATCCTGCTATAGGCAAATGTACCCCATGGAGTAGTGAATGCTGTTTTGAATTGATCTTCAGGCGAGACTTCAATCTGATTATAGCCTGAAAAACCATCAAGCATAGACAGCATTTGATCCAGTTACTGCTTGCAGAACTTGATCCATTATGGGAAGAGGGTAGTTGTCTTTCAGTGAAGCTTGGTTCAAGTTTCGAAAGTCTACGCAGATGCGTATTTCACCGTTTTTCTTGCGCACTGGCACAATGTTGGCTACCCAAGTGCTGTGATGGATAGGGAAAATGATTCTCGCATCCAGCATCTTCTGAATTTCGGCTTGAATGGTGCCCGAAATCTTGGGATTATAGTGCCTCTGCTTCTGACGGAAGGCTTTGACATCGTCTTTCAAGGGAATATCGTGCTGAACGTCTTTTGGCTTGAAGGACTTTAAATCGGCATAGGACCATGCCAATACATCCATATATCTTTTCAGCAACTTGACAAATTTCCGCTTTTCTTCTGGCGTGCAACATTTCCCGATGTTCACGAATTGCGGGTGTGCCTCAGAACCTATATTGACTGGTTCTGTCTCTGGAGATGAGTCAGGATCATCTCGCCTCTTCTTTTTCACAAAACGATCATGTCTGTCAAACAGGCGCTCCAGAGAAACCAGGCCCTTTGGGATTTTATTTCCTTTAAGCTGACAAATGCCATCGTTCTCCTTTGTTTCGTGGTTTTGACCGTTGATTGATTCACGGCATGTAGAGGTGGATCCTTCAAAATACAACTCATCAAAATTTTCTGATTTTTCCAGAAAGGCAATGAGGTGATTATCATCGTTGAATACCTGCCAATGCTGAGAGTTGTCTGGCACGCTCGGGCGGAAAACCACTTCAATGGTGTATTTGCTCGTTTTCAAACCCGGGTGCGGGAGCATGAGAGATGCTGAAACGGCCAATGAATCGGCCATATCATTTTGAGCTCTTGGAATTGCCTCTATTGAAAAAGCGTCAAATTCTTCAATGCTGTCCCATACTGCATTACGGTAGTGTCTGAGCCTTTCATTTTTCACTTGGTAAATCCTTTTGACCTGATTTACAACTAGCTCGGCATCACCTTGTGCTTTTAGATTTTTTATCCCTTTTTCTTTTGCGGCTTGCATACCGAGTAAGAGAGACTCATACTCAGCAGTATTGTTAGTATTGAAAAACTGCAACTTGAAAGAAAGAGGAATTACCTCCTCCTCAGGAGATATTAGCACGGCTCCGGCGCCACATCCACTAGTTGCACAGCTGCCATCAAATTGCAAGGTCCAGACCTTATTAAGGTCCTTTTCTTGAACGAAAACATCCTTTGTATCCGCCTCGGTAGATAAGAAGTAGTTTCCCATCCCTGATGATTCAAAAAGGATTTGGGCTTTGGGGTCTTCAGAGCTAGTGACCAAGTATTTCTTTTGGGATTCCGGCTCCAAAGTTTGCATTACGCCTTTGACTGGAATTCTAGCTTTGGACCAGTCCATGTGAATTTCTCCACCAACTTCGCTGCAAAAGCTCCTTCCCAGCAGAATTCCATAGGCTGCCGGAATGTCAGCGACAAGGACGGTCATTTTTACTCTTTTATCCGGGAAGGCCGCAAACGCAAATTGTGCGTCTTTGATTTGACCAATCAATGGCACTTGCTTGGTCTCTAATGAGTAACACCTGCCGAAAGGCTTGGTAAGAGTAAGGCCTAAAGCATGGGCGACTTTTGCCGGCATGACATTATCGGAAGCTCCGGAATCAATTATACAGTTGCTCAACTTATGGCCGTTGATTAGGAGAGAGAGATAGAAAGGTTCTATCTTGCCTGACGCAGACGTTGAAGCAACATTTATATGGGATTCAGGAGGAGTGGAAAGGATTCCTTTAGGGGAAGCCTGATTAGATATAACAGCTTGGCTTTGGATATACTTAGTCAATCTTACAAGCTGTTCGGGGTTTGACTGAAGATACTCAGCTTCAGACATTTGAATCTTGGTCTTTTTTGCATGATCTATTATATCGAATGCGGCCAAGGGTTGCGTTGGTAAAGGAATGAGTCCTTCACTTCGCGATTGCGGAACAGGGTTACTGATCTTGATAGGAATATGAGGGGGCTGATTCGGAGGAGAGATGGGCGGAAAAGACTTCTTTGCAAAAGACTTAACAGGGAATTGAGTAGGAAGAGGATTACCTCTTCTAGCAATGGTGGGAGGTGCGTTTGATACGACCTTCTCCTTCTGCACATGGGCAGCAACTTCCGCTTCCTTTCCTTGCGAGCGGGTAAAAACAGCGTAGGATTGTCCGCTTGCATAGCCCTGAGTACTCTCTTCTTCATCAGATTCATCCTCATCAAATTCCATGTATCCAATAGTGGAGTCGCCAGTCGGCTCACCGACATCTTGATCATCTTCGTCTTGAGGCGAAGGTTCTTCATAGTACTGCTCTTCTTCTTCAATTTCGGCCAGAGCATTGACCGGAGGGGCCTCAAGCGCCAACCGTGGAGCAGCTGCAGGCAAGCGCGGCCTTTGTGAAGCATTGTTAGGAACAAAATTCCTCCGCGGGATATCCCGATACGAGGAACTGGGAGAGGCTTGGGCCAGCTGCTTTTTAGTGCAAGCAAATCATTCGCCATTTTTGGAATGCTGGATCAGACGAAGTGGTAGGCGAAGGGCCCAAAGACTTAGGCTTCACTGAATCCTTTCTTAACTCGCCGGATATTATCAAATTGTCCTCTATCCGGATGGCAGCAGCCTGAGCGAGAGGCAAAGTAGCTACTCGCTCTTGAAGGAGCAAGAAGCTGACTTTTGAGCTCATGGCGTTTACGAAGAAACACTTCTGATTCTCCGGCGTTGGAAGCATGGCAGTAGGGACACGGTTGATTAGCGCATTGAACCGGGCGATAAAATCGCGCATGGTCTCATTGACTTCCTTTTTTAGGTGAGTGATTCGTGACAATAAAGTAAATGCATCCTCTGAAGGCTTATACCTGTCTTCAAAAGCGTCCCGCAAAGTTGCCCAACTGGTGATAGATCCGGCCGGCAAATGCTGAAACCATTCAGCTGCAGGCCCTTGTAGAGTTTCCAGAAAAAGGCGAACTGACACATCTTCATGAGTCACATCCAAAATACTGCATGACATAATGAAAGCAGAAATGTGGGAATCCGTGCTTTGATTTCCGCTCCCGTCGAATTTAGGAAAATTCTTTCGATTTCCGTGAGGGAGTGCGTGAACTGGATGTGGTAAAGCCAACGGACCCATAGCGTTTCCCCATGGTACCGCCATCTGAAAAGCCGGAAAGAGAACACGAGCTGGAAGTGTAGTTCCGCTGAGTAGCAAAGCACTACAAAGGGATGTGGATGCTCCTGGCAAAAGACTTTTTCTTCGTGAAGGCGAGACACTCCTGGATGACCGGCTAGCTGAGCTTAGCGCTGAAAAACGTGCCGGTGTTACGCTGAAATTGTGCCTCTGAAGCAGATCGAAAGTAGGATCAGCTTCTCCACGGGCTCTTCTGCTGCGCGTAAAAGGTTCACTCGCCAGTGTACCTTTCAGATCTGCAATATTACGGCGCAGATTTAAACTTTATTTTTGGGTGTACTTGCTGATTTTCTGGTTTTTCTGTCAAAAACCAGCAGCATGCACTTTTCTGAATATTTAAAAACTATCCTCTTCAAAAACCGATTGCGGTTAATGACAAATAGCAGCGAGGATAAGATGGCAGGGAAGATAGTAAGCTGATTTTCAGATCTGATTTTTACTTTTCAAAGGA
The DNA here is from genome assembly GCA_018340775.1 of Taxus wallichiana var. yunnanensis. NCBI lineage: Eukaryota > Viridiplantae > Streptophyta > Pinopsida > Cupressales > Taxaceae > Taxus > Taxus wallichiana. The sequence goes on along the minus strand of CM031242.1, from coordinate 155,868,652 downwards.
TTTCAAACTCAGTCAAAACTCAGATCTACGGAAAAATAATGATTTTGATAAAAACTCAGCGAACTAAAGATCTGTAACTAGGCCCGATCTATGACTCTCAGAAGGAAATTTTTCGATTTGAGCACTTTTGCAAATTTTTGGGTTTTGAACAAAAGTGCAGATTTGCAAACAGGCAGTGATTTTCTTATATTTTCTGATTTTATATTATACCACCACCATAGATCTGACAGATCTGTTCGGTCCCCAGCGGAGTCGCCAAAAACTGTTGGTCCGAAAATCAGTCGCGTGGGCAGATCTATGGATAGACGAGCCAACAGTGTCGCAGGGCTTAGCCCCTCTTTGAGACAGCAAAGCGAAACTGGTTTATTGCTACTTCTACTAGCAGGAACCTATGCAAGTCTCACAGATTCTGCCTTCGGGGTTGGGATCTCATCCCAGTAGAGTGTTCCAGGCTGCGAAAAGAAAGGAATGAAAGAGAGAGAAGAGAAAGAACAGCTCCGAAGGGAGAAAAGAAATGAATTCCAAAGCAGAAGGGTCAGAAGATCTATGCTTTTAGTTTGGTAGTAAACAGAGCCAAACCTACTTGCATAAATAAACAAAGCAATACTGATAAACAAATGACGGAAAAGTAGATATGAATCTAACAGATCTAACGTAAGAAAGATCTAATGTATAACACAAATATTGAGCACAAAGTCCGAACAATTGTATTCTTGTTCTTTTCACATAAGAAAGCTCAAAGTCTTTCTCTCCTCACTTCTATTTCTATCTCAAAATGTTCACCTCCTTTTTGAATACAACAAGTATTCCAATATTTATAGAAGATCGGGGAGAGAAGGCAAAATGGAGCCAACCACTTATTTACAAAGATATTTACAAAATATCTAAAAGTCATGTTGACTTTGACAACTTGGATGGATGACATCATCCCATGATGCAACATGGATGATGTCATCATTGGTGCCAACTTACTTCGATATTACGGAAAGAAAGTCGGAGAATAGAGAGGAGAAGAAGAAGAAGAAGAAGAAGAAGCTATTCATCATCATCATCCCGTGGCCTAAAAGGGGTTGCTGTTTCGATGCTTGATCGGAGATGAGATGTGGGCGAGCGCGTATTCCAAGAACTTGCTGATCATCGGCCCAAATTGATCTTGTGATGGATCCTTGTGCCGTTCACTGATTGCTTCGCAAGTCTCCCGCTCGTCTATGAGCTTTTCCGGGAGTTTGGAATAATCTTTACCCGCCTCGATTAGGGATCCGATGAAGTCCCTACAGGCCAGTAGGTTATTGATGGATTCGATGTCAAACGTGACTTCTGGCCCTGTCCCTTGAGAAGCTATCTCCTTGAAAATTCGGATAGTATCATCAGCTGATCTCAAGGTGAGGGAAGGAGTGAGCAACCCTGGAGTCATAGATAGAACAATCTTCTCCATTTGATGCATCGCATCCAGGGCCTCTTCCTTCACCTTGTCTATCTTCTCTAACACAAATTCGAGCTGATCTATCCGATAGTCCAGAGTGGACATGGTCTTGTTGAGGGTCCTTGGATGACCGAATACTCCAAACTTGACCAAATCTTCGACTGAACAGTCGAACATTTGTTGGAAGGCCTCGTGTTGGAGTCTGGCGTTTTCGAGCTCTTCTGATACTGGACTTGCTAATGCTTGGAGTTCCTTATTCGCCTTCTCGATGTTCAGGTATAAACTGATATACTCGGCGATCACCTTTTCACTATCCTTGAGGATCTGGCTCCTCCAAGCAGAAACAGCCATACCCTGCTCGCCGATCTTTGAATATTCATTGATCTTCTCCTGACTGAGCAGCTCAGGAGTCTCGGCGGCAGTTGTGGGAGGTGCACTTCCCATCTTCTGTAGGGCTTGAAGCAGGTATTTATTCTACTCCTTCAGTAGCCTCTTTTCTTCCTTTGTTTCCTGAAGCTTTTCGCAGAGTGCATCAACTGCGGAAAGAGCTTCCCCCAAGATTTTCGAGAAGATGTTCCCATTGTGACTTGGATCACTTGTGAAATCTGCAGGAGACAGATCTTCTTTCTCTTTAGTGGGATCGGGGTAGGCAATTTCCATGACTCTCTCCCCTGCAGCGCTCTTTGAGAAGCGTGTAACCGGCTTGTGCTTCTTTGCTCCTTTAGCCGGAATGACTGAAAAGTCCATCGGAGCGATGGGGACTTTCCTCTTTGGTTGGCTCAGCTGCTGAGAGATCCAAGCTGGTCCTATTGAAGAAGGACCAGAGACAGAGGGGGAGGCAGCAACGGTAGAAGAGGGGAAGAACGTGGAGACACGCGGCGGCGGCATTGAAAGAATAGCCGAAGACATGCCCACGGGAGGAAGGGAAACCGCAGCTGCAGAAGACATGGGAAGGGAAGGGAGCCCGGAAATGAGGGAAGAAATGGAGGAAGACAAATCAGCGAGAGAGGAGAAGATGGACGAAGAGGCAGGGGAGAGAGTAGAAGAAGGGGGAGAGGACACAACCAAAGGAGTGGTTGTCGACATCTGAGGAAGGGGAGGAAGAGAAGAAGAAGGGATAGAAGGGACCTCTGAAGTTGTAGCGATGCCGACATCCTGGGTGGATGGGCGTATAGGACTATCCTCTGTCAATTCCTTCTCTGGCGAATCCAGAGTTATTACTTGTTCAGGCTCTGAAGGAAGAGGACTTTCAGGGGCTTCCTCCTGAATGGTGCTAGGCTCACCTTCCGCAGCTTTGCCTTTTAGCTGCTTCTTTGACCTTGGAGGTGCACTACCCAAAGGAGAAGTTGTAAAATCTACACCGAGGTAGATTAACCCATTCATGCGGCACCAATGCTCTGTTCTCCGCATAGTCTCCTTGACCCTCTCCTCAATTGTCTGAGGAGCCTTGCTTCTGTCAATGTCCGGGAAGGGCCAATCATCCCCTTCTGTGTCATTATACACTTTGTCTACTTCGTCTTCCGTGGTTTGGAAGCCTTTTGGGACAATGGCCACTCCGTAATGGATGATTTCCGTTAATGCCAAGCGAGAGTGATCCTTTCTTCTGAGTTCTACCTCATGGATGACGTCGATGTAAATGTCCTCAATTTGAGGGACATGGATCGGATCAAGCTTAGCCCTTGGCAAGCAGCCCCTTGGGTCGAATGTAGGCCTTGCTGGGAAATCATGCTTTAGGTTGAGCAATTCTAGCTCAGCAAACATCTCCTTCGCCTTGTGATAGCTGGAGCATGTGTAACGGCCTACTGTGAGGGGGAAAGGAGTTCCGCCCTTCTTTCTCTTGAGGCACTTTTCATGGTATGTGACGAGCTGTCTTGATAATTCCAATAAAATCAGCTTTGGTCCAGCATACCTTGGCAACCTGGTTGGTTCGCCCAAAAAGTTGACCGCCCTCAGATAGGTGAATGTGGGAAACTGGGTGAACAAGGCCCCCCACTTCCACTGCTGTCACTGTATTCTTGGTCGTGCGGCCATGAGCTAAGTTCGGGCGCAACATGCACATGATGTGGTAGAAGAAAACATCATTGATCTTAGCGAAGTGTTGGATGCTGTTCTCCAGCTTCAGCTCTTGATAGTATTCATATATTTTGGCCTGAGGCCAAGTTCCACTTCGGTGCAGCCCTGGATAATCTCTTTCAGCTGCGGCAGCATAGACGACGTAGGAGTTCATGTGGAATACTCCGGTCGTAGCGAACTGTTGCAGTTGCTCGGATATAGTGTCGCTGATTATTTCACCCCAAAAAAATGCGATCGGGCAAATTTTTATTCATGGTTTCTAGTACCGCAAAGATCCACTTATGGAAATAGTGGGCATCCGAAAGACCGAAGACTCTACTCAGAAGGTGATAGAATCACCGAGTTCCTCCGAGAAATCACTCCGGTGGATAGTTTGAGGCCACCGGTCACTACCTTCTTATTCTTGAGGTAGACCTCATTCATTAACTGCATGCACTTGGTCTTCGTTGTCCTCCCAAGCCTTGATGCATTCTTGCAAGGCTACTGACCACATAGTTCGGTGGTGAGGATGCCAAGCATTAACTCAAAGCGACGGGCAGTAAGGTTTATAACTACCTCGCCCTTGCTATTCTCGACACATCTTGTGTCTTTGTTGAAGGATTGTGCAACAACCATCATAAACTCGTTATTCACAAAGGCATTGTGACAGGATTCCCCGGCAAAGTGCGGGCACTTTGCCTATTAGCTTGTCCATCCATGGACTTCTTGTCACTTTTTGAGTTCTTACCCAGAATTCTTCCATGTCAATGTGACCCAATTCAGAGTCCCTGACATCCATATTGCACTCTGCCTGTGATTCGGGCATTCTGACCCTTTGGTATTTATACTTCATTTCTTCTTCAGTCAGTTTAGCCTTTCCTCTTGGTTTAGCGGGTCTCTTGCTTGACGTAGACATGTGTTCTTCAAGGCTTATCTGATGATCTGCATGTAGAAGGAGCGAAACCCAATCCAGGAAAGTTGAATTAGTCATTTGATTTTCCATTGGAACGCTAGCAGAAGAAAGAATTAGAGATTTAAAGGCCCAGGGCGCATAAACGAAGCAGACTGCATTTTATAGAAGGGCGCACAGGAAATGCATGTTACTTTGAGGTTCGGTGCGCCCTTTGGCGCATGGGAAGATTGTGTAACATTAATAAATGGTGCGCCAAGGGAATATGGCGCGGCGCATGAAAGGTCTACACAACATTATGTTACTGCAATGGAGGATGCGCCCGCGCCTTATCTAGCTTTATACTTGCGCGAAAAAGGCTTTTGTTGCATCGAAACCGGGTGCGCTCTTTGGCGTATGGAAACATTATGCAGGCGTGGACAAAGGGTGCGCCAAGGCTTTTAAGGAGGCGCGGGTTTTACACTTGGAGCATGCAAAAGGGGTGCGCTTATGGGCGCATGAATTTCATCTGATAGCAGGATGGCAGGGTGCGCCATGGCGCGGATCTTGAGTATGTTGCAAGTCGGATAGGGCGCCGAGGGCGCGCGATGTAATTTCATGGCTAAGGCGCGCCGTGCGCCTTGTGAAATAAGCTCTCAAACTTCTTTCTTTCTCTCTTCCACTTCAAAAATTGCTTGACAAGTAAGGTTTTTCAAAAATCTTGTAAATGCAGAGACCGGTAGCTACAAAACGACCCCTTTTCCAGCAGATCCGGAAAGAGGGAGGGAGAGGAAGAGCAACAGAAGAAAATGAACAGGACAGCACGGGGGGAGAGGCTCAAACACATTCACACTCTGATGAAAACCGGCCAGCAAGTTGGCACACACACCAAAACCGGACAAAAAACAAGCCCAAAGAACAGAAAACATAAAACAGGGAAGGGGAAGAACCTCTTACCTTAAAATATAGCGAAAATTCCTTGAGCGGGTCCACAACACGACGAAAGCGACAGAGCAGGGGCTGACAAATCCAGAAAAAACACGTGCTGACGAAAGAATGAAAATGACATTGGGCGCGCACGGGTATTTATAGAAAAACCTGTCATTAATGCGCCACCAACCTTTTGAAATGGCGCATGGAAATGGTTGTCGACAAGGTAAAGCGTGCGCCCTTTGGCGCATGGAAGGAAATGGCAACAGAAGAATGAGCGCGCCTTTGGCGCACCAAATTCGTCGTCGACATGAAGTTATGTGCGCCCTTTGGCGCACCAAAACTTGGTGTAACAGGTATATTATGTGCGCCTTATGGCGCACCAAAAACTTACTCAACATCCTTTGGCACACCGAAAGGAGTGACAACATGGAAAACCATGCGCCAAAGGCTTTTAAGGGCGCATCAAAACTGATGTTGCAAAGCAAAACCATGCGCCTAGCCAAAAAGGCTCAAAAAAAAGACTAAGTCCAAAACTGAATTTCCTAGGAAGGGATTTTACAATATTTCGAACGCGAAGGATCCCTAACGAGGATCGAAGCAAAATTTTCGGTATGGTTGTAAAATTGCCCTTGTCACTTTTACGGGATAACAAAGTGTGTTGTATCAATCTTTGGAGCAAATAATGCATGTCTGTGGATGATTCTCAACCCTCTCTATGTTCATTTACATCCTCTTGATCTTTCACCGCAAATCAAGCTATCTCAGGCATGATCTTGCATTGCATTTTTATGTTTTGTGTTTATTGGCAAGACAGTGTTCTTCATTCCTCGATGCATCACATTTGTAGTTTAGGTTTTATTTTATGTCTTTTATTACCCTATCTCCTTGGCAAGTTAGATTAGGTTTTTAGTAAACCCTCTACATTTTATTTGTGCATCTGAACAGAGGAATAGGAACCGGCCTTCATCCGGAGAGCTTTTCCGATTTCGCAAGGTCCTACACTTGGGAAAAGCTCCATGTTATGCAATCGCACTGAGATTCTTAACCCATCGTGTTGCAAACATTCAGGGGTGCTGCGATTTGTCACCAACAAGAATAACTTTTTGAGAAAATATTAAATTTATTCCTTGAGGCATCTATTAAAATTTAGTAACTGGTAAGAAAACACCAATCTAACCATTGCAATCCTAATTCCCATTCATCTCATGAAATAGTCTAAGAAAGGAGATTTTGGTCATAATTTTGACTATATAATTATAAAAACTTAAATAATTTATAACACCAAGAACAAGCAATATCATTGTACAAACCTACACAATCTGCATACAAGAAAATAATAAACACAAAATGACCCATCAGTATCTTCAAGTACTACAAATTTTAGTAGCTACATATATGATATCATGTGTGATTCCCGTTAAAACAACCCACTTGAAACCCAAGAAACAACTTAGGATTAGTTAGGAAAATTATGGAATAATTTATTTTTTAGAAGTGTCCACAACTAGGTTGCGAGACAACAATTGACACTAACAAGTTTCGGAACAAGTCTAAATTACTAGAACATAATTTTCATTTATTAACAATTATCAAAGGTCACATGGTCCAAATTTTAGGGTTAGAAGTTTCAGTTAGGTTCGGGGGTAAATTAACACCATACCCACTCTCTAATAGGCTCAGAGTTTCAACTTGATTTTTCTCACACTTAACGCATTCAAAATTTCCCTAAATCATTTCCATTGGATAGGAAATTTTCTCACATTTCCAATGATATAAATAAGTCCTCCTAACTCCTTGTAAAACTCTCGTTATGGGCCGATGGGCCTTGGGAGTCAAATTTTCCCCAAGGGGACATGTGTCAAGTAGGGAAGAAGACCCTTTGTTGGGTTGGTGGGATGCGGGGTGGTGTTTGCAAATTTTCTTGCATGGGAGAAAATACCAATTTGTGCCTCTGTGCCTCTATTATGGCACTAGGGACATGTGTCGGGCTTCGAGCCATCGCTGGGAGAAAAGAGGGAAGGGTGGGGTGGCAGAGGTGTTGGAGAAAATTCTTCATGAGGGGAGAATTCCAATAAGTGCTCATACCTTTGTGGGTCCCCGAGTGACATGTGGCACCCAATAACCATGGTGGGGGAAGAAGGAGGGGATAGGCGGAGTGATGGAGAAAGTTGGAAAATTTTACCAAAGGGAGGGAAAGGGGTAAATGGCGTGTGGGTCCGTATGCCCGTGGAAGGGTCTCATCAAGGTGAGGGCGCGAGTGCAAGTCCACGGGGAAAACACAAAATTTTTCCCAAACAAAAATTTCAAGGGATAGAGTTACAAGGGTTTCCCCACCCTCACTGTCACCCCATGCTGCCATGTGGTAGCCTCTCGGTTGACTACGAGCTAGTGGGGGAAATTTTCAAAAGTTTACAAAGGATTTTTCAACAGAAAATTTTGGGCCTCAGCTCAACAGTGAAATTTTCCCCAAATTTTCCGGCCAAGGTAGGAAAACTTCGTAGGGCCATAACTTTCACTAGAAATCTAAATTTTCAGAAAATGAGGACTTTCTCGGAAAGATCTCGATGCCCTCTTGGGATTGGAATTGTAAATTTTACCTTTGGATAAATTTTAAGGGGTCAATTTTATGAAAATGTTCTACAGGATTTTAAAAAGCAAACGGTAATTTTTAACTTATAAATTTTATTCAATTTGATCTCCTCCTTCACTCAACATGGAAAATAGACATGGAGGATTATTTTGGGAATGATTTAGAATGATTTAGGAAGGTAATTTTACTTGTTTGATTTCCAATTTGCATTTTTCCAACAATTGACAGAAAATGACTGTGAAAAGGTTTGGGCTCAATTTTTCAATGTTTTAAATTGTTTTCTTAAGTGTTTCTATCAATTTGAGTTCATTGATATCATAGCATGCTAAATTTTAACATTTCCAAGTTGATTATTATGTGCAGGCCTGAACTGTGCATTTTAATTAAATTTATTTGCTAGTTTTAAATTTACAACAGAGATCCATTTCTAGAAAAATTTCTATCAATTTCATCATTCAAGTGTGGCATTTCATTTCTAATCTAATCTAATACATTCAGTTGTTTTAAACAAACCATTCTAAATCAAAATGCAATACTGAATTCCATTTTACACATTTCCAAAGATACAAAATACTGCATTATTTCCACGTACATTTCTTCTTTTCAAACAAAGATCTAACTATCTCTTTTTCCATACAATGAAACATTTAATTCAATCCATGGTAGACTTAAGTGTTTTCCTTCTTCAAGCAATCATTAAAAACAAGAATCCAATTTCTATCTTTCCCAAAATCATATTTTTGAAACAAGGAAAAATAATGCAATTACATCTCACGTGTTTCTTCCTTTTTCCATTTTCCAAAACAGGGATTCCAATCACAATTTGATATTCCAATTCAACACAACAATGCATATGAGGGAAGATCTTTCAATTCTTTATTGAATTCAATTATACAACTTTACATCTTTCAATGTTTGAATGCAAATAACAGATTTCTATTTCTTTCTTTCCAATAAACAGAACAGAGTATAAACATCCTTCATAGTTTGAATATACAACTTTCATAACCAATTACAACATATTTTCTTCACAAATATATTACAATTTCATCCACTTCAAAGTGGGAAAGGTTACAAATGAATTTGTTTCACAAGGGGCTGGCAAAACTATCTTCTTTTGCTCCAAAACAACAACATGCAAGTTTCCTTTTTCTTCCAATTTGATCACAAAAAAAGTGGGGAAAGGCAACGCTCTCCACCTAACCAAGACATCCAATGAAAGGAGAATCCATCCTTCATCATTGGCCCCCGAGCCCCAACCACAATGCAATAAGAAATGGATAGCAACCCATGGAAACAATAGGCTTCCACAACACACAACATTCTTTCAACATGCATAATCAAATTAAAACATAGTTCAACACAAGATAGTAGTTTACAACTGCATTTGAAAACATTCAAAACAAAAATCAGGCTTGATCATGCAAGCCAAAGGAGCAAGGACTATGGGGGAAGCTACTTATGCCTCCCAATGGGAATTGGGCATCCACCTATAACAAACCACCAATAAAATTCACCAAACATATCCTTATGCCCCCAAAATATTTCCTTATGCCCCCACAAAGTAAGAAATGCAAGCTATTTATTTTCCATGGTGGATCCCAAACCCAAACTCCCTCCACAAAATATGATGCCACTAGCATTCCCTTATTCCCCCCACATGGATTCCCCATAGCCTTCTCCTACACCATCCCTATGGCAGTCTACCCAACCAGCCAAAAAATACACAAAAACATGCACCATTCATACATACACAAAATAAATAACATAAGAGAAGAGCTAAGCTCCTACCTCTCCATGGTAGCTTTTGTTTCCAAACAACAAGCTTCAATGCCAAAACACAGTCCCAAAATAGCAATGCCAAGTATGAAATTATCTCCAATCTCCTCCAAAATCCACAAGAGCTCCAAACAACAAAAATGCACCCCAAAGAAGCATGCAAAATGATTCAACAACCCAAAAGAAGCAAAGAGTTTTAATTTTATTGAAGGGGGAAGATAAGAGGATGATTTGGATCCATGTAGTATGCCACATCACACATCCTCAACTCCAATCACAAAAGACAAAATTTTATTCTCCCAAGCACAATAAAGAGGTGGGTGAAAATATGACAATTTACTTGCACACTCCAAAAACCCACACCCCAAAGGACTACAAATTTAAAACATGAATAAAGTGTAATTAAAACATGCAACATGATTGAACAAATGCATTCAAAATGGCTAAAATCAACTCTCCAACCATAGGTATGGTTGGTAAATAGCTTTAAGAGGCATGGGACAAATGTTACTTGTCCCACAAGCCTCCAAAACAGCCCCCAAGGACAAATTCGAATTTCCAAGGAGGTGAAGTATTTCATACTCCAAAACTGACTTACACAATTCTTACACAAACTTATACATCTCTTACATATTAAATACAAAGATCCAACAACTTCCATTATTAATTTCCTATATCCCAATTTGATTTATTTAACTTTTAACCATATGATTTCTCACATTAATCTACCACAATAATTAAATACAAGAAAGGGACACATCACTAATAAAATACACACAAAAATAATAAAAAGTAACCACATTAATAAAATACACAAAACCCATGGTCACATATAAAGGTAATCCCCGCATGGGAATCCCTAACAAAATACAACACACACACACACAAAAACATGTTGACATGGTGACCTTATTGAATTCACCTAGAATTCCATTGTGGTTGGTCTCCAATACTCTAATGTTTGTTGTGATATTTTAACCTATAAAACACAAATACCTCCTTTGGCCTCGTTCCCATATCAGAACATCCAATCATGACGTAAATATAATCACAAAATCATCTAAATATGGATCACAACAACATCAAGGAAATTAACAATATCACTAATAGTTTATATCAACAACTATATCGTCATCATATAATGTCCATTTTCTAGGTCTACTCACAATATCCAAAATCACATGTCTAAACAACATTCATAAAACATCCATGTCAAATAGTATATCATCATCCACATATGAGTGTCTCTAATAATCATCGTGCATCATAACCAAATCAAGATCACAATAATCCATGATCAAATATCTAACATCATACTAAATCAAAGCATAATAATGTCCATAACGTAAACAATAGTATCAAAATAAGCATCAAAAGGTGTCAAAGGGAAGTGGACACTACATCATGTATTTATAAAAATTATTCACATATAACCTTATTTGAATACAAATATATGAACAATTAAAAGATACACCTAACATGCCTTCTAAATTTTTAGACCGGAGTTTTTTTTGTTTGATACATTTTTTTTCATACCATAGTGAGTGCTTATATACATACATACGTGTGTGTGTGTGTGTGTGTGTGTGTGTGTGTGTGTGTGTGTGTGTGTGTGTGTGTGTGTGTATCATTTATATTAAATTGAATTATATCTTATAGTAAAAATTGTGAAACCAACTAAAAATTGAAATTGAAACATAGAGTCAAAACACTAATATGGATTTTTTATGGCAAAATATAAGAACTAGTTTATTTCAACTATTATCATTGTAGTATCCTCCTTATCAAATCATGCTATGAATTCTAGAGTATAGTATTATTTGATGTGAAAACCATCCTTGAGAATAAAATCTAACACAACTATGATAGAAAGAACACAAAAATAACATTAAAAATTATGATATAAAGGAGAAATATGGTTGAACACTTCTACTACATGGAAAGAGAGATGGCCCTCTATATGTCAAAATTCAAGGAAATTGATCACAAGTTATATTGTTATGTTAAAACTACTCAAATTATGTTGAAATTTTTTTGAACTAAGGTCAGATATGTGGATATAATTACACATATTTATACCCATGTCGATACCTTAAAGTTTTTGTTGACAAAATGTACATGTAAGATGTGGTTTCATAGAACTTAGGGATTACAATTCTATAAAAATTTAAAAATTAATAAATCCATATATCTTAAAAATAAATGCATCTTCTAGTATTTCCATGACCTTAAATGTGTGTTGAATGATGTTAAAAATAACAATTACTATGTTATTGAGACTTCAAAAATGTCCACTATAAAACTATAATCTATAGTAATGTAGCCAAGTGATGAACAAACTTGATATACTACAAATAATATGAACTCCAAAAGAAAATAGATCTCCTTCTTTGTTATCAAAGAAAAATTACAATGTTTCCTAAATAGGAAAACAACTCCCAACTCGATTTTCAAAGCAAACACTAACTAAGTTTGACTAAATCTACTCTAGGTGGCGGAAATTACTATTTTTAGCAGTTTACTAGAACTTGCTATTCTTAGTAAGTTCGCATGCTTATTCATATGGGCACAAAAATTTCCACACATCTTCTTCATTCCTAAATTAGAGGAATTTCCAACTTTCTAACTCATATGGCAACTAATAGACTAAAACTAACTAATGCCCAAAAATAGGAAAAAATCAAACTACAACTTAAATCCTAATTTTTGGCCTCAAGATGGCGGATTTAGGGCCCAAAAATGTGTTGAAACTTACCCCAACCAGTAGGGTGAATATCCACTACATTTTCTCATCAAAACACGTGGTTTCAAAAGAATGGACTCAAACAAACACTTGGAGCTCATGTTATGACCTTGTCAAGTTCCTACTAATTCGACACATTATATAGCATCGCATTTTTGGTATGAGAATTTATAAAAATATATATTTTTAAGTATGGTACATGTGGTAGTAACATCCCTTACATGCTGAAAACATGTTTTCTATTTGTAAACCTTCCAATCTGATGCCTCTACAAACTAATCAGAAAAGTATTAGAACTATACAAGGAAAGAAATGAAAATACATTTCTTGAGGAAAATTAATTATTGAGTGCTTTACCATTTTTTAGAAAACATAGAAATAATGGAAATAAAAACCAAATGCAATAGGAGAGTAGTGCAAATTTTTCACCATCGAAAGAAAGAAATGGAAGAGACCAATTAAGTCCTTTCACCATATATGTTGTGGCTAAGTTGGGTTTCATCATCAAGCGGGATGTGCCTAGATTTGTGTTAGATAATCTAACTTGCCGCTTGTAATGTAATTACTAGAAATGTTTGTTACCTCATATTGGTCGTGAATACTTGTGTTATACCCTTACCATGTAGAGAAATAAATCTTATTTTATAGTGTAAAAACGCATGCATGTTGTCATGTTCATTATTAAAATGTAAAACATCTAGTTTTTATAGTTTTCCATAATAAGATACATCGAGGCTAAAAATGATTTTTAAAAAATGTTTAAATTTTTTGAAAAAAGGTGATTTTTTTGTTATGATGTTGTTAGTTTCTTGGTGATGGTGGAATAATTTATATGAGTTACATAAAAATAGAAACTTTGTTATACAAATCTGTATGCTTCATTTATAGAAGTTGATTGGTTGATTACAAAGAAATTAAGTTTAATTATGGTGACTATATTGTAATACCTTGGTATTTATAATATAAAATCATAAATAATGATTTTTTTACAAAATATATGTAAATGATTCTCATTCTCACTTAACTCCATGTTTATGCTAATATAAACATAAATACAAGAAAAACGTGATAAAATTCCAAGTAGCTTATGTCACTCATTATGACATATTTTTAACATAAAATTAAAACAACACTCAAAAATCCATATAAGATATATTTGACATCACTAAAACATATTTGTTCGTACTAATAAAACTTAACTTCGATATAAATAGATTTTCTTTAACTATCCTACTACTATCCAAATTTGTATCATACATTGATAGTAAAATTCTGGAGAACCATTGACCATATATAACTTGAACTTAGAATTAGAAGGATCTTAAAAATGAATTTGGATAAAATTTTCACTTTGAGAGAGGAGATGTAAATTGTGGAAGCTAATTATTTACCAAGTAGCAAGTAAATTTACCTTCCTCTAAATAATTCACCATCCCCAATTTAGAGGATTAATTAATATTTGAAATAGATTTGGTGTCTACCAAGCCAACTATAAATTCCTTGAATGTTGGGAACATGTCTCCTAAACAAGCATCAATTCCTTTATTTTATGTTTGAATTAATTTCACATGAAAACTATCCTAAAAATGGTGACATATGGCATCTTGGGAGTCACGTTGAATGCTAGGGACATGCAAAATATAGAAAGAGTGTTATTATTGAGACAAATAAACAATTAAATCAGTAAATTTATTTGTTTGTTTGAAGAAATGGGAATTAAAATTATTTATTTTTTGAAGTGATGAGAATATAAATGTAATAAATCTATGCATTACTAAAAATAATGACATGGGTAGTTAAATAAAATCTCATTTTTTGCAATCACTAATATTTGAAAACTCGCATAAGGAAATTGAGTTGTCTCATTACTAGTTTATAAAATTTTATCATTGAACTAATTAAAATAAAAAGAAAGTTACAAGAGTAGAAAAATGGAGATACTTCAGCTCTGTTAGGGTTTTTCATGCATTCATTTATGATACACCGCTACTTGAACTATGCCCCTTTATAATTTCTATGGTTTTCCTTTGATCCTATCATAGTGTAAACTGACTATTTTCCCACCACTAAGGTGGTGAGTTTCTTATAAATGGCCAACTCTCCTTCCATTACAATGATTGTTGCAACTACTGGTGAAAATGGATCCCAATCATTCTTGCAAGTTTGTCTTTGAAAAACTATAATGAGGTATGGATTACTAATCATCATTGGATGTTATTATTTCTAATGAAATTTTAGACCTTGTGGTCAAATGGTATTGTAAAAATTACCTTATTGCATATTTCTGTGGTTGCATTCCCTCAAAATCCTACCTTTAAAACTAGATAAAGAACCATTGGGAGTCCAACGTTTTAGGTATCCATAACCTCACTAAAGGGTTTTATCTCTTTTCCTTTTCAGTAAGCCTTCTCAAATCCAAGCCCTCCTCTTTAAGGTGGATTGTTGGTATTTATGGAATACCCTATTATTTATTTCTCATTAAACTCCTGTTATTAGCCCCACCAACTAGGTCTCGCTAAAAATTCTAGTTTGGATTGAACTTCCTAGTCTTCCCATTCATCTCTGGTCTTTCCTTCTAGAGATAGTGAAACCCATTAGCAGGGTGATATGCCATGAACAAGAGCATTTTTACACTCCCAAAAAGTGAGTGTGTGTGTTTAATTTGACCTCATGAAATATCTACGGGACCACCTAGATATCCAAGTTAGGTCACTATGTATCTCTCAAAATGTTATTTATTTCAACCTCCCCAACACTTTCTTTTTTTTTCAAGCCCTGACCATCACATTTGTGACTATCCTCTGCTAGCTCGTTTCAAACTAGTGGTGACGTAACCCATAGTTTCCAAGCCCAACAGTTGACCCACCGAATGATGGTTGGACTACGGTTGGGAATAAGAAGGAATCGGTGTGAAATCCACTCCGTGGTTACGCCCTACCCCTCTCCTTCCCCCCTCCATTTCAAGATGAGTCGTGATTGGATCCACCCCTATCATTAATTTCTTTTTCCATTTTATAAACTTTAGTCGAATCCCTTTTCCACAACCTCTTAAAACAAAATTAATGTATTCATACTTTTGCAAATTTTTCAAGTATAAGATATTCCTATTATGCCATCTCATCTCAAAGGCCTTATGCAATTCTTAATGTGTTTTCACAATATCTTTTAAAAAATTATGAAAAATGATAAATTTGGTTGACACATACATATATATCTTATATTTATCTATTTTGAATATGTTAATATATATTGATGGGTTATTATCTTACTTTTTTACATATCATATTAATATTTTATTAATAGATATTGATACGTTATTATTTTGTATTTTTCAAATATCATATAGATTAGCAATATCATTATATTCATTAATGATTTCCTTCTTACTAATAAAAATGGTATCCATCCTGGATACCAAGGATGAGCTGATCTAGAATAATTCCATTGATGGGGACTACTCATTCAAAATTGGATACAATGCTTTCTTCCATAGTAGTCAAACAAAGTTCAACTAGAACAAGATTTGGATGGCTGAATTAATTCCTAAAATAAATTTCTTCCTTTGGCTAGCTATTAGAGGCGTGGATTCTTACCATTGAAAACTGATGAGAAGAGGCTTTATAATGCCTAATAGATGTCATCTTTGTAAAAAGACTCGAGGATATCATTCATCTGTTTATTCATTGTGAATATGCTACCAGAATATGGAGTTTTGCCCTCTCCAAATTTGAAGCTCTCCGGTGGTGCCAAGGATTTAAGTCAGCTATGGACTCAATGGAACCCACCCTATAGGCATTGTGTTGTCAGAAGGATCTGGAAGCTGGTTATCCCTCATATTATTTGGAGGATATGGAAAGATAGAAATGATATTGTCTTTAGAAATAAGAAACAAAACTACAAGCTCAGTACTGATAAAATTTCTAATGATATCAAAGAGAATATTGCTAGATTTAAACCCCCCAAGAACAAGAGCTATCCAGAAAATGAAGAGTATATCTTATCTAACTGGCAGATTGGAGCTGTCAATAGCCGTAACAATGCCGGCAGTAGTATTGACAGATCTTTGATTAAATGGCATCCTCCTGATTTTAACTGGTATAAGTTGAACTTTGATGGGGCTTCTAAGGGTAACCCTGGGATTGCGGCAGGGGGGAGTGATCCGGGATCATAAAGGTAGTCTGATTGCTGCGTATGCTGGGAAAATGGGTGTTCAAACAAATCATTTTTCCGAAGCATTATCTGCTTTATGGGGCCTGAGAATTGCCTAGACTCATAATATCTGAAACCTCATTCTTGAAGGGGACTCCTTGAATATCATTAACCATCTTAAAAAGTGCTCACCTCCAAGTTGGAACATCAAAGATTTTATCTTAGAATCCATTAGTATATGCCAAACCTTCAATAACATTAGGATCATGCATACTTATCGGGAGGGTAATAAATTGGCAGATGCATTGGCTAATTATGGCATTAATGTTAACCATATTGTTTGGGATAATAATAGCATTCCTAAATAGCTTCAAAGCAACATTCAAGCGGATATCTATACACATGCAAATTCTTGAGTTGGGATATGATTATTGGGAGTGGGTTAATAAAACACCCACATGTGTTGTCTTTAAAACTAAGCTTTTGCAAATATTGTCGAACAATCAAGATAGTATGAAGTATATGGATAAGTTCAAGTGGAGTAATATAGAAAAGAAAGGCATGCATGCGGGCAACATTATGCTCTATACAATCTGGTTATATGACTCCACGGATCCCAAAAACAATAATGATGTCAATGATGATAGGGAGTGGGTTAGCAAAAGGGCCATAGTTCCCACAAGCGAGCTTCCACAGGTCCAGATCAGCAATCACGTGGCTATTCGTGGGAAATGCAACGGCTATTCTACTCAGTATTTTCACTGCATGGATTGTAATAGTGGTAGGCGGACTGGCATTAGAGCTATCAAGGATTCTAATATTTGTTACAAGCAGTTAAGCACAGTGATAATGGAGGGCTCCCCATGCCGATTGAGCCCATCATGGATCCAGATTGGAAGGATAATGTGGAGCTTTGGAATATACTTGAGCTAGGAGGCATTACCAACTTTATGGAGAAGGTTCAAGGCCACGATTAAAGCATTTCTGTGTGTTTTGAAAGGATTGGAAGGATCGAACAGTGGATTATGGGGGTAGGAGATTTCGGTCAATAAGGAGTTCATTGCTTGAGGCGACCGGCACAGGCATGGAGGGATACCATTTTTATTAAAAAAGGGTCGACAGAGAAGCTGAGGAGAGGAGATTCATGGAGGGATCAGAGAAGTTGATCTTTGTCACGGTGGGCCTGCTGGTAAACTTGATCCCTTCACCTTATGATGAGGTAACCCAGATGATGGTGCGCTTCATTTCTTTGGAAGGAAGGTTCGTAACAGTGCCTGCTAAGCATCTTGTCTTCCTCAACCATTTTCGTAGGAATCACGCGGTATGTTTCCCCCATTATTTGCTTAACTCTCTGGAGTGCTCCATTTTGGAGTTTCAAAAACATGCCCGTGTGGTTCCTTTGCACCAGGGCTTATTTTCTTGCTGCATAAGCTTTGTCTCCTCCGGTCTCCTGGTCTTCCTTCCTCCCCTGGCTCTTTTCCCCTCTACCTAGTTCAGCGGCTGCTAGCCCCATTTCTCCACATCCTGTCCCCGCCACTGACTGTTGTTACCCCTCTGCCGCCTTTCTCGGGCTCCATCTTCCATTCCCACCACCACTGCTCCCACCCCCTTCACTTCCACTTCGACCAGACCTGTTACCAGGTCTTCTAGGAGACTGAACCTTGATACCCCTGCTGTGGAGAAGGGTCCTCAAGAGCTTGAAATTTCCCACAACCTCTTGCATATCAGCAGTGCTAGTTCTCAGGATGCACATATGGAGAGCTCTACAAAAAGGCTGGAAGCCTTAGAAGCTGACATGAAGCTGTTGAAGGAGGAGGTTAAAAACTTGGCAAAACAGAAAGGCAAGAGGAAGAAGGAGGAGGAGGGGGCTATGGATAATAGCCAGATGGAAGATATATACAAGAAACTGAACTCTTTAGACTCCCGTTTAGGGAAGGCCAAAACTCGCCATGACTATAGTATGGCCATTTTTAGTGCAATTGCAGAGTTCATTGAACAACATGTCCACAGTGTTTCCAATCTCAGCGGGGTTCCAGCATCGCTTTGGGGCACTGATAAGGAAAGCAAAAGGACCATTGAGCAGCTGGATATAACTGACTCGCCCACATGATGACTTTGGGGATGTTCAAATCTTGGCAGAATATCAAATCCAGCATTGACAAAGCTGCCAAGAAGTAATTGTGGGTGCTTCTGCTACTTTTCTTTGTAAATATTGTTATTTTTTTGTTGTCCTTTAGCTGCTTTTCTGTTGTGTTTGTACTGGTTTTGTTTTGTTGGGGTAGCTACTCTCTGGCTACGTTGGACTTCATTGTCATATTTGGATTTTGATCCTTTTTGTTCTGGTTCTCATTGCTATTCTGGCTTTTAGGCCCTCTTTTGTTCTCAAGGGTATAGTCCCTTTCAAAAAACTATTTGCCAATAATAAAAAAAAATGGTATCCATCTAACTACACAATTATGTTGCATTCGAAAAAATTATTTCAAGAAAATGGATGATTTTTCATTATATGGCCAATATATTGTTATTTTTCAATTCACTTATCCAATAAAAAACAAGTTATATGTGATGGCCAAATTTAAGGTCAAAATAAAATTAAACAACCCACTAAATTACCCTCCATCCCTCGTTATCATTATGGAATGTGTATTGACATAATTATCTACTAGAGACCATACATATGAATTTGAAATACCATTTTATACAAGGATCTTAAGCATATTAGTTAACAATCAATTTTTTTCCTAATATATTTCTTGGATGCTATAAGTAGGATTCATATTATATTGAGATTTATATGTTACCTTGGACTAGTCCAACCAACCAATAAAAGAATAATTTTTTGATTGTATGCAAATTTTTTAGATTTGAATAAGTAATTCCAAGATTCATTAGATATATATATATATATATATATATATCTAGTCGGCCCCCTATATCTGAACTATGGGGCACCCTCCCCTCTCCCTCTATCTAGATATGGGATATGGACCGATAGGCCATAGGTTGAGGAACTCCCCCGCCCCTGAACTATCTGGAGGGGGAGGAGGACGGGAAGGTAGAACTAGATAGGCATATATACAGATAGGGCGGCCTACTCCAATCGCCGGGGCCCCCTCCCTGAACTATCTTATCTATCTGGGGGCAGCTATATTCTATATCATTAGGGGCAGGGGAGTTCCTCAACCTATGGCCTATCGGTCCATATCCCATATCTAGATAGAGGGAGAGGGGAGGGTGCCCCATAGTTCCAATATAGGGGGCTGAATAGATATATATATCCAATGAATCTTGGAATTACTTCTTCAACTCTAAAAAAATGCATACAATCAAAAATTCATCTTGTATTGGTTGGTTGACTAGTCCTAGGTAATATATAAATCCCAATATATCATGATCATTATGCCAATATGGGTGATAGACCAAATAATGTGGAAATTTTACTAATATAGTTTTTATGGGTTATAGGATAATAAATGTAATTACACATTTTTGTCTATAGAATTATTGTCATCTAGAAAACATGAATGCTTTAATATCATTATATTTGTTTATTACACTATAACATGGATATGGTATAATTTGTTTGGTTACATCTACAATATGGAATTAATTTAAGGTTAAAAATACAAGGAAGTCTGAAAAACTATCAGAAATGAAGTTTACTCCCATACATATTGTAGTCAAGGACATCTTATATGCATTATGATCTAAGGTTCCATTACCTTTTCCATTTATTTTTTATATATAGATGGTGGTGTTTTGAGGGTGTGTATATATTTATTCTTTTGATTCACTTCAAAACCAAAATAATATAGCTCAATTAAAAAACAAAGGAGGAAAAGGAAGGTTGAGAAATGAGGAGGCAAACATACTCATCCTACTATTAATAAACCAAAATTTTAGTAAAAGGGCCACTTTTATTTTTAAATCACCCCATTGTATAAGGATTATTTTCATAGACCAAACATAAGGATATGATCTATAAAATGTTTATATGTTTTATAAAAATCAGCACTTCTAACCATTATGGGATTAAATTGTTTAATGAGTGAGGATCTAAGATTCATAGAAGAAATTACAATAGAAATTAAAGAGGAATATCTCACTTGGTTCTTCACTTATAAAGACATATTTAGAGACATCTGAAAAATATTTATTTCTTGTATTACGTAGAAACAAAGGAGGAGAGGGGAAGGTTGAGTAAATAAACATACTCATCATACAACAAATCAGCCATTATATTAGTAAGAGGGCCACTTCCATTGTTGAATCACCCTCGTTGGCATAAAGATCATTGTTTAATAGGTTTCTTATTGTCTCATCTAGGTTAAAGGTACATTACTTCCACCTTAATTATTCACATCAACCATCCATGAAATACCAATGCTAAGGAAAAACAAATTGACTAGTTATTTAGTAAGGTGTTTACACAATAAACTATATATCAATATATATGATGTAAGCTGTTTAAAATGAAGTTATTATAAGTTAATTATTTTATAATTATGCATGCATAGTTAAAATGATGCATAAATACTTGAAGCATCAATAAGTGATAGAACGATAGCTCAAAATTACACAAGAGGGGTTGAATACTTAGTTGTACATAATATAACATAAATTATTTGGATTTGCAGATAGGGAAAAACATTGATCTAAGACTAAAGATTATTCGATCCTAAGACTGGAATTGGAATTTTCCATTTTGTAGGACCATATAACTATTTTAGGACCTTGACCTGATTTTTATGGTCTTGAATGAAACATTATGGTTTTAAACCCTTTTGTAGTAAGGTTCTATAAATTTTGTAATTCTTGATTGTTTGTAAATATACTTCATTGTATGTCACTCTTATTTTCATGAT